>BLKR01004906.1:0-94680 GCA_011170035.1 Teleogryllus occipitalis | reverse complement strand
AATTCTTAATATATATAAATAGAATGGTCAAGCTACCTTATTCGATAGATTACAGATATGTCATCCGCAATGAAATTTCATTGCAAAATTGTACTTGTTTGCATTGTTAATACATATTTTAAACAATATTAATCTTCAAAACATTTTTTAGATTGGTCAATATTTCAATGTAATTTCGTGAATTCTTAAATGGTTGAAAATAAATACTTCTAAAATTCAATTACTGTAGCATCTTAAAATATAGCAAAGATACGTACTTGGTACAACCAGTTGTTACTACTAAAATAAAAAAGTTACTACTAAAAAAATTTTAGTTACTACTAAAATAAAAAAAAACTTGTTAAAACAATTCAAAGAGATTTAGCGTTTATGTTTACCGTTTAGTAAATATCAATGCCGTAGCATTTTCCAGTGAAAATACTTAGAACGAACTTGGTGATCAAGTTATATTATCTTTCCAACACAGACTACATTTCAGTTTTAATCTCACAAATATCGTCAGAGTTCAAAGGTGGTTTGTTGAACGCTACTCTCCACTGTGAAACTCCCGAAACCTTGAATTTTGCACGACCATCTGTACTGGAAGGACGTAGCGGTTTATCAAAAGAAATTGGGCCATTCAAGGAATCTAATGTTCAATCGTTGAAACAGTTTAAGCAATAAAACCTACCTCTAAGGAAAATATCAAGTAATCAATGTTAATGATCACCGCTTAACTTTGTGTTTACTATTTCGATGTTTTAAACATCCCAATAACCTACAGAAAACGCATGTTTTTCCAGGTTATTATAAAACAAATTCAATAAATATTAGCATTTATTCTAGTTATTATTTGTAAAACACTGAAAACTCTACGATGATAGTTAATCCATGTCTTCATCGGAGGTCGGAGATTAAAACAAAAACTGACAAGCAGAGAAAATTCAAGTAATTGTGAGTGATTGATGAAGTTGAATTATCAAATGAAATACAACGTTTCCTACTTCATATAATGCCACCTTGTTTAATAAACATGTAATTACATGTGATAAATATATTTAAACGTGCAAATTAATGAATATTTTGAAAAGTAGAATTATCAATAAAACGTTGATTCATCTTATTACAATACGAAATTGGACAATTATCAAACAAGGCTCTTAAGCCGAAATTGATAACCTATTGAATATTGTAATACAATGTTACGATTTGAATATCAGAGAAAGTTAGACGCAATTTGTCAAAATTCAAGTAAATTATAATTTTTGTTTAAATTTGACTCCTTGTCCTCCGAAAGATGACTTCTGACAGTACTTATTTTGACAGTTCTTATGCCATGGGTTTGTTTCCAATACTGCTTGCAGTACGCAAATTATTATTTTTGGTATTAATGAAGCATAGATATATGCAGGGCTTGATTTCTGCCGGAACGCGAAGGAACGGCGTTCCGGTACCTCGGGAATAATTATTAAATTATATTATATATAAGTAACTATTGCTATTACATTAATTTGAGGAGCGTTCCGGCACCTACAATTTTAAAAATAAAGCACTGGATATATGTATCATAATAATTCTTATTATAACACTGATCTCAGTTTCGTCAAGTTCGACTTTTAGACAATGAAAGTGAATGGTCAATCAAAGTTTACCCACCAAAATAAAGTTAACTATTATACATACTATTTAGACAGTGTGTTATGTTCAAAACTACATCTCCTTCAACATCGCGTATTTTCACGTATTATTTGTGATAGCTACATAATATACAATACGGGCTACGTGAACTTGCAAAAAAAAATTATTTCAGCAGCAATTATTTTCTCCTGGCTGGTATTCGATGTCGGGTCCTTAAAATTAACACGCCTGACACGTTTCCCCTACACCACCAGCTACATACGAGCTGTACGTCTGTACGTCTACATACGAGCTGTACGTCTACATACGAGCTGTAGCTGAACGTCCTCCTTCCCTGGCACAAAAAGAAAGCGAAACATTTGCATTTGCACTTCTTAAAGCTTCAGAGTGTTTAATTTACATTAATTCAAGATCTAGTTTTAGAACAGAATTCATGATGGAAAAATTCTCTAAAATCTCTTGCGTCAATATTGTTTTTCGACAATGTTAATACTTGTTTGCAATTTTCGAAAATTCAGATTGTTCGCCCAAAATTGGACGTACGCTATTTATAAACGTCTTTTTCTTCGAGAAATAGATTTACAGAAAAAAAGTGGAGCTCTTTTTGAGAAAATTTGAAAAGCATGATAGGGTTTGGTGTAAAGTACCATCAAAATTAAAATATTCGTTTCACATTCGAGGATTCGTGACATCAGATCGTTCAAGGAATATCCATTTTGATGAAAATCATGTTTACTTTAAGCTCTACAGATACCCATATGTAGACGGACTGACGAGATTTTTTGAAAATCACTTTTTCAGGTTCAAAACACTATTCTAAGGGATCGCGACAATACGCCTGTCTGTCCATCTGTGGTCAATATAAGCACTTAATCCCCGCACGTGTTTTTAATCAAATCTGTGATATGTGATATTTTGAAAACATTTTTGTGATATACGAGTGCCATAAGGATGATGGCCTACTCTCTTTCTCCTTTTCCTTTCATTAGAAACATAAGAACAGTTTTCTTCGCTTATTACATGCTGTATAACTGTTTCTCAACAGTTAAATAATATACTGAGAATCAAAAGGGAAATTACAATTTATTTTAGCAACGATATAAAGTGCATTAGATAACCATTGTACTGCAAAATTCTAAAAGACTAAATATGCTAGCCTGAACTATTTTTCAGAGTTTTGGGTCAACGATTCCCATCTCTATCAGTTTTTTTGTTTGTTTTTTTGCCCACTTTCCTTTGATCCATTAAGCAATCGCTGAGATGACCCACTGTTTTGCTTTCGGTCATAAATGTAACTTCGTGGTTGAAGGAGAGCTGCAATTTTATTAGAAATACTATAAAAGTAAATCTGTGGTGCGTTTACACGTGCAAATAAGTTTTCTGTAATTCTCGAACAAAAATGTCCAGTTTTTAGAACTTGCTAAGCTAGATTTGTTCGTACTTGAACTCTTCATTCAACAATGTATAATAAAAGAGTTTGAAACTCAAGAAAACGGGTACAGATTACATTGCTCCCCGTACTTCACATACAAGTTTTACTGTTCTTTGACGAAAATAAATAAAATATTTTAAATCAAGTACTATTTTATTTCTATGATGTAACGAAATATATTTAAATGAACATTTAATATATAAATTAAATTAAGTTTAAAATATAAACCTGCATGAACGAAAATGCATTAATGACGTCGAATTGCCCTTCATTCATAAAAGTTCATAAAATACACAGAAATTTCATGCTAAATGACAACGTATGTTAAATAATTTTGTTTCATAATATTAGGTTGTGCCATTAGTGTAGTATAACAATTTGATTTGCACACCTGCATTTAATTGGGATCAGGTGTCGCAAGCGTGGGAATACTAATGGATGGCATGGTATTCCAGCTGATCCAGACATGAGGCGACAGGATGAAATATTGCGCGTTCATTATGGATGTCCATGCACACACTCGGCATATTAATTTTGGAGATCATATATTATTCATTTCTTTTCAACAAATTTCATCTTTAAACTTTCTCCATCAATGTGAAGGAAAAACTAGTTAAAAATTGACTTATTTACTGTAGTTTATTTACATTCTGCATATTAGAGATACTATATTATTAATTTCTCTTTTACAAATTTCATCTTTAAACATTATCCATCAATGTGAAGGAAAAACTAGTTAAAACATGACTTATTTCCTGTAGTTTATTTACAAACATCGTGCATATTCAATACCTTCCTAATATAAATTCGAATCGCTTGTATTCCAAGGTTTTTATTAGTATTATCTCGGAATACAATTACCTAATGCAAGAGAAAGTTTTTAAAAAGTGTTCCCGGAAGTGTAGTACATGGTTTTATTACGGGAGGTGGCGGTGAAATTCCCTCGCGGGAAGTTGAGATCTGGCGTCGACATACAAGTATAGAGGTTTGAGGGAGTTTCCACAACCCTGCATCTCCCACCATCGGGGCACCGCCCCAGCCGGACAAGCTCTAAGCTCCCGACAGGTCTCCCGGCACGTGTGGTGGTGTAATAAGGTAAGTGTAAATAGGTAAGGGACGAGGATGCGTTAAGGAATAGGAAGGGAAATTTGCGCGCGGTCAGTTTGTTAGGGTTCTGCTGTACCAATCGCTTGGTCTTGATTGGAGAAACCACAGAAAAATACCGATCAGAACAACCGGCCGCTAGAATTCTCCTTCATAGAGCGGCTTATTTCGACATAGCTACATAGTGTCGAAGATCCTGCCACGTGTTCCTTCTCTCGATAAAAAGCACTGCAGTGAGATCAGTTGATGCCTTGAGTCACCTAAGATGATAAGAAGAAGAATCTTTTTTCCGCACATATGTCAATTAACAATATTTCAATCTCAAGTGCCCAAAGGGGGTAATTATCGCGCGTCATCGCATTTATTCACAGAGTATATAAGACGTACGATGTTGGAAACAAATGATTTGACAAAGAGCACTCATTGTCGACGGAAATATTTGGGATGGTCTAAAAAAACACTGGGCGAGTGGATTTGGAGGTTTGGAATGAGACAGCAACGCTATTGGGCAGCATCCGGGGATTTTGAGTTTTCTCCCAGCATTGCCAGTCGACTATATGAGGCTTAACTAAGTTTATGACCAATAGAAGATAGCGACTTCTCTTTTACATTGATGCAGTTCCTCCTGACCGGGAGATCCTAGGTTCGATTTCCGACGCTGACAAGATGTACGACACTATCTTGTCAGATAATTCGAGTTCAGTCGCTGTCTGGAGGAGAAATCTAGCAGCCGGCTGCTTTGATTGGTAGTTTTCCGCTTTTTTTCGATTAACACCAGGCAAATGCCGCAGCAGTACCCTAACAAACGGGTCACGGACCGCGCGCGATACTTCCTTCCTCTTCCTTGACCCCTCCTCATCCCTTACTTACACTAACATTCACTACATTACCACACATGGCGGTAGACCAGTCGGAAGCTTAGAGCTTGTCCCGGCTGGGCATGTGCCCTCCTGGTAGAAGATGGTTGGAGAAAATCTCGCTAGCCGACGGTAGGTCGGCGTAGGAACTCGTCATCCAGTGGGAATGACCACCGCCACATCCCGAGAAACAAAACATGCACTACACTTCACTTATGGGACTAATTACCTTAGTTGACGCACATAAAATCACTAACAATCAATCAATGAATATTTTACATGAATTCATTGTGACTAATGATTGAACTGGTGACGTGCCAAGAAATATTAAAAAATCTCAAAGTGGTCTTTAATCGTCTGCAGTGACCAATCCCGCATTTATCATAGTGATGGTGAGCCGCGTGTTCGTGGGTTGAAACATCCAGACAAGTGCCTCATAGTTTCTAATAAAGAGTCATTACTAAGGGACACATAGATTATAAGGTTTAATTCCCTAAGGAACACATTAGATTATAAGGTTTAATTCCCAACGTCGCGTCACAGGCAAGAACGCATGTTTAACAGCTTTGTTTACTTCCACGTTATATTTACATGAGTATTTTATTTTATTTAAATGTATAATTTCAGTTTTATTCTTCTTTCTTCATACAATAATTCTCAAAATATTTTTGTATCATTTATTTGATGTTCTTCCTGATAGGGATCACTGAAGCTGAGGTACAATTTCCTCGAAACATGTCTGCTGTAAGTAATATCTGAATGTAGTGTAAATCACATATTATATTGTCCAAGATTAGTACCATTTAACCCATCAATATGTATTTTCACAATATTTCTGCAGTAACGACAGTGTTAAAAAAATATTATTTTGGGCCCACCTTCGTGATAGCAAAAAATGTCTTTAAAACGTCTGTCTGTCCGTCTGTGAATATTTATAAAGATGATAAAGATCCGATTTTCACTTTAATGCTGAATTTTTGAAAATTGCTGAAATTTGTGGACTTCCTTTTACAATTACATTATTGAAGATTCATAATTTTTCTTGTAATAAAATTTGTTCTTGATAGGTAGCATCTTGGAAGAGGGTGGGGCAATACTGAAAAGCCCCAACAAAAGTGTTTAGTAAACTAGTACCGAAAAGTCCGTGCCATTCTGTAGCACTACTAGTTGTAACTGACGCCTGTCTCTGCAAATATGTACATCATATTGCGTATACATTGCATCTCACATTGAGCAACTTGTTTGAAGGGACAAATGTACTTTACGCCTGACAGCTTTATTTATTTGTTGGATGGTTTATTTATTTATCGTCAAAAAGAGTTAACTATGTTTTACGTATTTCGCGGAGAACTACTATTTACGAACGTTTTATTTAATATAGCATTAGTTTCAATTTTAAAATGCAGAAAAAAGTTGTTTACTTCAACCTGCGAGTCTCCAGCACCTACACACACACATAATATCTCATATTCGTTCATTCTACCCTATTCAAGCACATTCTCTGTCTGAGAGCAACATTTGCCTAAAAAAGATTGACACTGTCGTGAACAACCGTTCTGGGCTGTGTCTATTCTCCATGAACATACTGTCCTTTAATAAAACCTACTTCCCATTGTTAATTTCTATATCTCACCACCCAAATAACTTAATCCGAGAAATCAAGAAGTTCTTGCAAAACTTCATTCTTCATCTATCGAACTAAAATAATTAATCGATCATAATAGACACAAGTCAAGTGCCTCATTCCTGTCTCCGAACAAGTGAAAACAATATAATGAGACTGGATACTGGAAAACAATTTTTTCCTACAAATAGTCTGTTAGATCCGTGGATTCGACTAATTTCCTTTCTCATCCCGTGGATTCGACTTACTTTCGAAAATTTGAGTCTCCTCAAAAGCGTTGATCCCTTGAACGTCAGAGTTAAGTCAGGCTTGTCAGAATGAGATTTACCACTAAACCTTGTTGTGACTACGTAGTACTGCAACAATCCATGGAACACGTTATTTATGACTGCCCGCACAGGGTCTTCAGTGAGACATACGACAGTCTCCTGAGGGCATCTCGCAAAGTGAGGCAAAGTGTTCATTGGCTGATATCTTCGAACATTTCATTTTGAAAATTATCACAAGCTGCGACGTGTTACTGAAACCTATAATGATATTAGTAAATTTTATAGTTATATTTTTATGTCATTGAGAGCTTTTCGTCAAATCAGGCATATTATTTAATATTATACAGAAGACTATGATACATTTTAGTATTGTAGAATTAGTATTACCATTTATTTACGTTGCTGTTCATCCTCTAAATTAATAGTATTAATAGTAGTAAAATGAATATTATTCGTAAATATGTTACATTACAAAGATTCGATAACTTGAAATCATGTGAAAAAATGTTTTGAATTTATATTCAATTCAAATTTAATTTCTAAATTAAATAATTCAGTCTAGTAATTCAATTTGATTGTTATTACCATTTAAAATCATTTTTTCATGCTTCTGATTCACTGTTTTATTATCACTTTAGAACTAATTCAACGGAAAACGGAATTTACGAAACAAGATCTGTTCTGTATTTTAATTTCACTTTAACTAAATTCAATTCTCCCCGTAGCACGTCACACATAGTTTTTAACTGTTTTCACGTAAAATAAATAAATTTAAATGTTGCTGAAACAATATAGAATTTGAAGTGATATTTATATTAAATTTAATAATTCTGAGTGAATATAATATCTTGATCGAGGGATTAAATATTCATTTCAGTTTCTTGAATTACTGGAGAGAATGCTTTAATCTGGTAGTCATTCCCGGCACCGCAGATGTCAATCACACGTGACGTGAGAATTAGTTAGCGCTTCGCCATCTGGTGAAGGCAGTTTAGCAAAGCTATTGTAAGGACCAAATTAATCATCTTGATCGGATTCCGCAGACCAAACATGTATGACCAAACGCTCCCTACTGTTTCACACGGTGCTTCGTAATGCATTGGAGATTTCCTTTCATTGTTCAAAACATTTACTACAAATTCATAGAGAGGAATATTGATTTCCGAACTCTAAATTTTTGAACAGTGTAAACGTCACACATAATGCGGGAAAATATGTGATGCCCTAGTACCACTAGTTTTTCCTCTAACAAAAAAATAACAAAATCTATCAATATGCTGCTAATAACATTGCGATACTCTCCTAAAAATTACAGTTGTTTGATTTCGTAATTTTTGGGAGAAGAACTATATAATTGTTAATTAAACAGGGATATCACATTGAATCAAAAAAGAATTCGACTTCAAAAGTAAGAGTTCATGAATAATATTAATTAGTGCAGTTAGTTTTCCAAGGTTCAGCAAAATAATCATGTCGTTTTGTAATTTTACTTCCAAATTTAATATTGAATTTTTCATAAACATTTGATATTATGTAACTGCAACTTCCCGAATTTATCAAGATCTTCTAAAATCATGAAGATTAAAGAAAGTAATATATCCCTTTACCCACAAAGGATGTCACTCAGGATGTACTACCTTTCAAAATTTTTCTAAAATTTATTGTTTTAAGTTCAACAGACTCAGCTGATAGTCTAGTCTAGTTGAATTCACGACATCATATATACTCAGCAACTAAAACTGTTGGGCGAAGCCAGATCTAATAAGTTCGTGTTAAGCAAGATCAATCACTATTTCATTGATAAATAAATCCTTGAATAGAAATAACTGGCTATATGAATCTTTAAACAAGTTAATTTCTTTAATGGATAATTAATGATTTTTAAATGTAATTATCTTTTGCCTGAATGAACATAAATACAAACCTATCTCTATCAGTCTTTTTTTTTGGCTGTATATAGAATAATATTTATGATATTCATGTCCGAGAGTCGTTAATTCAGCACAAGCATTTGTATTGGTTAACGTAATTTGACCTACTGCAGAGTGTGATATCAGGATGACAAACGGGCCAAGTACCGAATAATGGGCAGCTATTATGAAAACAATAACATTTTCCCACTTAATCAATATCTTCATTGGTTTTAGTTACGTTAAATTTTCATATAAACAGTATATATAACGGCATTTTTAAAATACGCGATTACACTGCCTTTTTTTCATTTCCGCCCCGCAATTTAGCGTTAATCAATAATTATTTACCCTCGGTTCCGCTCTAATTTCCAATCTTAATAACCAATCTCGTAGGTCATTCTCCGTGCATGAAGGCCAACCCCGCTCCATCAATCATTCTTCCATTTAGCAAATCTGACCGACCCTGACCTAGAACCGATCAAAGCAGAAATCTGCCTTATTTCCCCCCATCCCCGACAAGTCCACACACTACAATGGTAACGCCGTGAGTAACACGGAAGGGCTGCGCGCATGCGCCGTGGCGGCTTTCGCCCTTCCCCTGCGCCACGCGCCCTACGCCGCCGCCGCCGCCGCCGCCGCCGCCGCCGAGCCGAGCACGCCCCGCGTGGCCTGGCTACGAGCAGTGCGCGGTGCGCCGGCGACCCGACGCCGTGGTCCAGCGGCGCCGACGGTGCAGACCCGCGGGCGACAGCGTGCGCGTCGTTGACGTCTTGCGCGGTCATTGACGACGACGTTCCCTCGAATTGACGACGACTCTACGGTGTCATTTAGGCCAGCTCCTCTGATCAGTGCCGGGATCGCGATCGGCGAGACGATTTAGCACGTGCTACGACAGTTTCTGCGGAACATTTCCAGTTGTGCCTGTGTCCTGGTTATATTCTGATTGAACTGTTCGTCTGAGTCATCTCGGTATCTGAGCGATCATTGACGACGTCCGCGCGAATTTGCGACGTCTCTACGGTGTCATTTGGGCCAGCTCACCAGCTCCTCTGATCAGTGCCGGGATCGCGATCGGCGAGACGATTTTTCGCACGTGCTACGACAGTTTCTGCGGAACATTTCCAGTTGTGCCTGTGTCCTGGTTATATTCTGATTGAACTGTTCGTCTGAGTCATCTCGATATCTGAGCGATCATTGACGACGTCCGCGCGAATTTGCGACGTCTCTACGGTGTCATTTGGGCCAGCTCACCAGCTCCTCTGATCAGTGCCGGGATCGCGATCGGCGAGACGGTTTTTCGCACGTGCTACGACAGTTTCTGCGGAACATTTCCAGTTGTGCCTGTGTCCTGGTTATATTCTGATTGAACTGTTCGTCTGAGTCATCTCGATATCTGAGCGATCATTGACGACGTCCGCGCGAATTTGCGACGTCTCTACGGTGTCATTTGGGCCAGCTCACCAGCTCCTCTGATCAGTGCCGGGATCGCGATCGGCGAGACGGTTTTTCGCACGTGCTACGACAGTTTCTGCGGAACATTTCCAGTTGTGCCTGTGTCCTAGTTACATTCTGATTGAACTGTTCGTCTGAATCGTCTCGATATTTTATCCGGACTGTGCCGCTGGTGACCGCGTGTTCATAAATGTTCCACTCGATTTACGAATATCTGTGTGGTTTGAATATCTGTTCGGTTTTGGCCAGACTCAGCGATTTCCTGCTGTTCGAACTGTACACGTGTCCTTCTGTCGCGACTGAGCTTTCTAGTTCTCTTTTAAGTGGACTCGTGGATGTAATCATGATGCCGAATTTTTCCAAAACTACAAAACTCTTCTAATTAACTTCTTGGTCGTTCCTTTTTTTCAGTGAAGTAATCTTCATTAAGTTTTGCACTTCATCTTTTACCATAGTCGCAGTTCTCTGATTCAACAGATGTAAGTGAACAACCGCAACAAGATCAAGTTTGTTTCTCTGATTCTTGTGTGAACGACCGCTGAGGATTGTTTTAGTTCGAACTGTTTATGTTTGGGATAGCAAAAATATACAATGATTGTGAGAACTGAAAAATCTCACGGATGTTTGTTGGATTGCAAACACATACAATGAACGTCTTATCCCTACGTTCTGTTATTGAAGTACGGGGATTTCTATTATGTGTACTTCGACCAACTTGTTTATGAAACAACAATGGCAACCCTAATATATTTAAAGAAATTGAATTTCAAGTTAATTGATATGTTTCTTAAATACCAAGGACATTTTATGATGCAGACCATTTCCTTGCAAGTGATCTGAATTTTCTCCTAATCTATGCATCGAATCGTGGTCGAAGTCGGAAATCCCAATGATTCAGCGAGCCTCGCGTGACTGCAAGCGAAACTGCTTGGCCACCCCGCGCCTCAAACATGCGCGTAAAAGTGATTCTTAGTCGAAAACTTTGAAGTCATTTCCATCGTCACGAACGAAGAAGTGAATCATACTGGCTCTCCTAGCGCGCAAAAAGAATGTGACGACGTATGCGCATGCATGAAAAGGACAATTCTAATCGAATTTGTTTACATTGTAAGGATAATCAGCTAAGTGCTTGGTTACGTATGTATTAGGGAAATTATGTAATCGTTCTGTCGTTACATAAGACGTATTAAGCTGAGTGCGTGAGAATATTTACTTTTAACGATACGTCAGCATTCTTGGTAATTACAGAAAATGAACGTAAAGGTATGGAAAATGAGCTTTATAACTGAAGATATTTTTGAAAAACTTTCGTGAGATCTCAGTAACAGCAATATTAAATGAATTCAGGGGATTAAAGGGTGAACATATAAACGCAATCATTCCATTGGTTTTATTTTTACGAAGAAAGTGTGTTAGTGTTAAAAAGAAATGCTGTTCTTTAAAACGAAATATTGCAATTTGAAAGGATATACGTTTGTGGTGCATTCACATCAAACATTCCATTAACGAAGCCGCCAATTCGTTCTCCACTATTAACACCACTCCACATCACTGCAGTGAACACCCGCAAAGAGGCTTCTCACAAACTTCGTTCCGGCACCGACCGACCGACCAACCTGCAGCGCGTCTTATGACCCGACATGCCTCCGCTAAATGAAGAAAGCTGAGTCGCCACTCCCGAACGGGAACAGCCGTATGATTTTGCACCGACGCCGCTGCCATCGCCGACTTCGTCGCCGTCTCCACCCCACCACCACCATCATCGTCAGCAGTGAAAAGACGCGCATCATGTCCTACGTGTTGGTCCTCTCAGGCATGTTGACGGCGTGGGCGGGCGAGCAGGCGTGAAGAGGATGGAGCAGGAGGTGGGGCTGGAGGAGGGGCTGGAGGGGCTGGAGGAGCTGGAGCTGGACGGGGCGGGGCGGCTGGCGCCCGCCTGCAACTCCACGGAGGAGGACCCGCGCACCGCCGCCGTGCGCTACTACTGCTACGGGGTGGCGCTGCCGGCCGTGTGCGCGCTCGGCATCCTGGGCAACGCGCTCAACCTGCTCGTGCTCACCCGCCGAAACATGAAGGGCATCGCCTACGTCTACATGCGCGGTGAGTGCCTTCAACTGACTTTTTTATTTTTAATTTGTTGCGTTCACAATTCTACGCAACGCGTCTCCAAGCCCCTTAAGGGGGAGTGAGCGCTTTGCGCTGAGAGTAATCCTGCATTAATATTTGGCGCTGTGGAGTAATCCTCTATTAATATTTGGCGCTGTTGAGTAATCCTCCATTAATATTTGGCGCTGTTGAGTAATCCTCCATTAATATTTGGCACTGTGGAGTAATCCTCCATTAATATTTGGCGCTGTGGAGTAATCCTCCATTAATATTTGGCCCTGGGGAGTAATCCTTCATTAACTTTTTTTAGTTTGTCATTCACGTCACATCGGAGTCACTTGTCAAGAGGACAGCCAGGTAGCATCTCCGCGTACGCGCCTCCTGCTACGCGCTCCTGCGTCATTACCCAGCGGCCAGAATTGGGAAGAAATATGGATAGGGGTAGGGTTTAGGACACTTCACAGGGAATGGACTAGCCCTTGTGAAGCAGTCAAACTCGTTTTGTTGGAACAAATTTCACATGGGAATCGAACCCGAATCTCAGTGGTGAAAGCGACTTCGCTATGCGCCACGAGCGAGCGACTACTTTGTGCGCCAACTTTTGCCCACAAAGTTAATATATATTTGCATTCACATTATTGCTTTTATTGTTATCTGGTTATTGTTCTTATTTTTTAGCATGTGTTAGGAAATATTATGATCTAAGAGCTGTTTGTGGGATTCAGCCCTTGCGATTTGAAATTAAGATTCTTCTTCTTCTTCTTCTTGCCGGTTTCTTAACCGCTACTTCGGTCTTCCGGCGCCTAATCTTTTCCAGTCTTCTCTGTTCTTTCTGGTTGTTCCACCCTGGTTTTGGTCTTCCTCGTTTTCTCTTTTCACTGGTTGTTGCCATTCTAATGATCTATTGAGAAGTATTTTCTCGTCCATTCTCTGTACATGTCCGAACCAAGTGAGTTGTTTCTTTTAAATTTCCTCTATAATATAATGTTCAAGATTCATTATCTCCTTAATCCGTTCATTTCTAATTATGTCCATTCTAGATATTGCTGCCGTTCTTCATTTCCAGAGCTCTCAATTTTCTTTTTTGCCTTCGATTCTCTACCTAAAACTTCACATACACATGTTTCATTGCGCCAATCGGTCAAACGATTACTACTTTCAATAGGTCGATTGCTACTCGCACTACAAAACCACATGAACCAGTGACGACGAATCCGCGTTAATTCTATTAATTTTAAGATATTAATATTTATTTTTTATACTGTAACAGCTATTAATAAAAGCTAGTACACGTCTATGACCTCCAACGTTTCCATTTAAAGAACAAAATCCCGAAATTTAGAAGGGTAAAAAGATTTTAAAAAAACTTTGTAAATGAAAACAGCACAGATTGTTCTTCTCCAGTAACTGTGATCAGTAGAGACTCAAAAAAATGTGGTATGTAATATGAAAATATGTACATGAATAGGTAATGAAAACAGAAAGATTATGTAACAAATATTAAAATCGTACATGTGTAATATTAAAATATATTTATTGTAAATTACATGTACATAATATGAAATTTCTTTTATAAAAAAATTCCGAAACAAATGTTAAAAATAAACCAAACGTATTAAAATTAATTTTGAAATCACAATTTTTATTTTTTAAAAAACATATTGTGTGCATTGATAAAAAGCACTTTTGTCTTTCTTTAAAGCTAATTTTACTTTCTTTAAAGTATTCATTCCTATTCGCGATTGCTGACAATAAATACTATAAAATATTCATGAATTATAAGTTTGCAGAGTTAACTCTGCAACTTATGTTACGATATATCGCTGTACGCTCTTTCCGATATATCGTAAACAATTGTTTTAAATATAATTAATTTTCCACATTGCACCACCAAATATTTCTCGAAATGTTCAGTTATTGTTAATTTTGGCGCCGAACTGAAAGGATACCTTGTAGGAAGAAAATGATATTTGAACGTCCCACAATGTTACAGGGGCAAGTTTTAGTACAGGTACGAGTTTTGGTGAAATTTCTTCTTATAATTTCCTGTTATTTTCCGCGCAATATATTGTATACTTTCAGTAATGTATCATATCCTGAATTTTTCTGCAATACTGCATCGAACTTGTTCCTCGCCAACATCTTTTCCCACAGATTTTACGTTATACTTGCCATTTATGACAATATCCATCATTTCCTTTGAAGACACACTCACAACTTCCAGTTGAGCGATCCAGCAGAAAGTTCTGTCTAAAAAAGTAATTTTGCAGGCGAGACTAGCATCCTTGATGATACTTCAAAGCTCCAGAAGAATTTTCGAAAAAGGAATTAACAACAGACTTCATGTCTTGTGTACCCTAAAAGTGCACAGCCTGCAACCAGTCTGCTATAGTACGTATGAATGATTTTAAGTAATTACGTTCGTGCTATGTATTACTGAATGGGGAAAGCAATGACAAACTATTTTTTTTCCTTCAAATTGTCTCATACGCTTCGTTATCTCAATTGTAGTAGTGCGTTGAGGATCTAACCAGACTCGGGGCTGATGACTGTGTAGAGAGATAGTGTATTGAATTATACTTAATATTCATGCGTTAAAATATAAATATATTCATATATTGCGTAAATATATTATTAATATTATAGATATTAAATATGTTCGATGTTCTTATCATCATTAAACGAATTCAGGGCACAACGTTTTTATATCCAGAATTGAAGGACGATTTAATATGATTAATTACAAATATAAAGACCTAATAAATATAAAACACCTTAATAATTCAATGAAGTTCACCTTACGGAGTTAGAAAGCGCAAAAAGAAGTTAAAAAAATTACTACTCTTAATTCGAGAAATTTCTCGTGTGCTTTTGTAGCTAAAGCAAAGTTAATTTTTCAACTTAATTCAGAATAATTGTGCAGTAGGCATATTAAACCTTGTCACTTGCTCCAGCAATGAACCGAGCCGGCGTTTATCAACTCATTACATCAACTCATTACTGGGTGCACTAACGATCTTCACCTCTTAGAATTAGAATTAATGAAATCATTACTACAAACAAGGCTTACTCTTAACGCAGAGCTCTAGTATCGTCTCAGTCTGTCATGGAGATACGTTTTTTTCTCAACATCCAGAGGATATTTTCTGACTTGGGGTAGGAACAAATGAAAGCTCGTTTACGAGGCCGTTGATCTTAGAAGTTGCGCTCGCAGTATCTCACCACAGTAACATCCCAAGTGGGTGATTCTACATACATTTCCTCGCTCGCAAGAACTTTCGAACCTCGACATTTTTAAGTTCCCTTCTTGTTCATAAATGAGACGCCAAGTTTGATCAACCTACTAATTTGGAAAGATATAGTACGCAGTCTACCACTGTTTCAAAGACTAATTAAAAGGTATGGTAAGAAAAGGTAAAGTAAGGAAACGAATAGCATTTGTAATGAAAACTGATGTGTATAATATGCTAGCTAGAGCAATCCGGCGTTGCCAAATTATTTATCTCAATAACCTATTTCATAAGACAAGAAAGGAATTCTATTTCCAGAGTGAAATGAAAGGAATTCTGTTCACCTCCTCGCCACGCCACGCCACTCTCGCTCCGCATCGTCTGCGCAGGCACCTCCCCTCGCACTCCCTCACCAAACTCCTCCCAATTAAGCCATCACCTGACCATAGTCACCATGCTCTCCCTTACCCTTCACTTCCCTTTCCTACGCTTTCCTTCTCTTCACTTCCCTACCGTTACCCTCTCTTCTCTTCCTACCGACCGGTAGCGGTAGCTCAATGCATCAACTGATGTCACTGCAGCGCCTGTGACCGGGAGGTCCTAGGTTCGAGGCAGGATTTTCGACACTAGCTTTTCAGCTAGGTCGAATTCAGTCGCTGTCTGGAGGAGAATTCTAGCGGCCGGCTGCTCTGATCGGTAGTTTTCCGTGGTTTCTAGATCAACACCAGGCGAATGCCGGAGCAGTACCCTACCAAACGGGCCACAGACCGCGCGCGATCTCTCCTTCCTCTTCCTTGTCCTATTATCTCCTCTTACACACACACTTACACTAACATGCACTACACTATCACATATTCCGGGAGGCCGGTCGGGAGCTTAGAGCTTGTCCCGGCTGGGGCGGTGCCCCGCTGGTGGGAGAGTCCTGGTTAGGGGGAAACCCCACTAGCCGACGGTAGGTCGGTGCCGGATCTCGCCATCCAGTGGGGGGAGATCACTGCCATCTCCCTAAAAAAAAGGAACATGCACTACACTAACGGGACTAATGACCGAAGCAGTTGACGCGCCCGGAAACACCAAAAAATCGATCAATCAATCTTCCTACCGTTTCCTTCTCTTCCCTTCCCTTTCCTTTCCAAAAACGTGTTCTAGCTCTGCTATCTAGGTGGGTAGACGGAGAATTAAACCAATATCAACTAAATAGCCCTATGTAGGTGGCATTAATTAAACCCCGTGGTTACTTTCGGTTCACGACACCATAATATTCCTCCATGAGGATCATAACACTAATTTTTGAAAAAATAGCAACATCAAATTAAAATCGTCCGGAAGAATTGGTTGTGAATGCGTAAGAGTGAAGTATTTCATGAGTATATTTTGTAATACATTTGCAAATTACCTTGAAAAAATGACTTTGAAGAATATGAAGTGAATACGAAGAAAACCAGAGCTGTACGTAATACGAGAGAACACATTTCTTAAGCGTACAAAGATCGATTTTCAATTTAAAGCTACTTAAAACTGATTCACCTTCTTCACATAAACGTTATAGTAATATTTTAATACTTATATTTACCTTCAGAACACAAATAATACTGCGTTTGTGGAGTTTTGAAATATTAAAAATTTAAAGGACAAGAATATGGAAGCAACTCAGGGGAATAAAATGTAGTTGAAGATTTTACGACAGAATTTTCCGAACTAATCTAGGTAACTCCCCCCCCCCGATTCAGGGCCATTCCACCCCATTTTTTGACGTTTAAATCAGTGTGTGGTCCCTTGTTTATCATCAATCATTTTGATGATAAACTAGGGACTTTTTATAGAAACTGTTGCGATGCATCGTAATATTTTTATCGAGTCGTTTTTCGGCCAAGCCACAATTGTTTCGAAAGAAAACCGTACCAACAGAATATTTCAAGCCATTCTCCACTACCGTACATCGTTAGATGGGATGACCGTTAAATACATCCATGTAATTTTCAATCACATAGTTTATATTTGCTCTATTTTTCTCTATAAATGCTTCGTAAGATACGTAAGTACGTCTTCGTAAGATACTGCAATATACTTCAATCGATGTAAAAAAATATATAGATGTTTGTGGGTGTTCATAAATTCTCGTGTGTGTGTGTGTGTGTGTGTGTGTGTGTGTGTGTGTGTGGTGTGTGTTTATATGCGTGTGCGTTGTGTGCGCGCATGAGCGTATATATTGCAAGTTAGGATTAACATTTTTTTGGGGAACTTTATTTTGCAGCTATTTTCATCTCCATCCATTGCTGGAAAATTGGTCATATATAAACAGGGCAATCTTCTTTAATAGTGTACTAGCGCCAACCATTATTTAGCATCGACAATTAGTGAAAATGAACCATTTGTATGAACTATGAATTGCAAGTATCCATTTTTTCAAAAATGTCTATTCGCTTGAAGAAAAATGAACATGGGGAACGATATTCGTTGTTTGTGGAGCAAACTGGTGAGTAAGCCAATCGAGAAAGGGAGAGAAAAAAGAGCGTCGAATAGAGTTTTGAAGTTACGACCAGAGCAGTGCCATTATTTGTCTCGAGTGGATAACAGAATTTTCGATCAAGCGAAGTTGAACGTAACTAAAAGTCAAGAAGTGTTCTCCAGCACTACAGTAGGTCAATTAGGAGTTAACGGCTTCTTAACTATCGTAAAACAAGTTTAAGATTGCTGGAAGAATTTTTAACCTTCTACGCTGAGATAGGGATGTTGTCTTTAGCACATGGAGCCCATTCCTATTAGTTTATTCACGCCTCAAAGCGAGTATTTACGTGTTTTTAAAGCGTTGGTGCTTTTTTTGAATTATTTTCACAAACTTCAAGAACAATTGAAACGAGATATTTGTTAAAAATAAACATTAAAAACAAATTAACAGAACATATAATCCGTTTAGAATGTACAAGTAGCATATTGACACGAAAACATTTCTTATAAGTGTACCCCTTCAGCCAAGAAAACAGGTAACCGGTTACCCTGGTGTTAAGTATACTCGGAGAAATTAATGTAGAACATGAATGAAAATACGATATCATATTTTATTCATTTATCCAACGAATTGCATGTTTTAAAATTTAATATTCTAAATATTTCAATTAATTGTATAAAATTATGTAAGGAGGTTTTATGTATTAGTTTGCTCCTGAAAAACTACTCATGTGATCAAAGAAATATTGGAATAAACAAGTGGTGCCAAAACATCAGGTACTTTCCCGCCTTTAGAAATGATTATGCAATACTATTAATACCACAATTTCTCTCCGAATTGACACTCCCAGTTATCACTTTTTGTAAAACTCATTAAAAATCGTAGAACTTTCAGTGCGAAAACTAAATATTTTCAAGCAAATATCAACACAAATTTGATTTAAATTCATATTATAACTGTTTTTAATATAGTTAAATCATGTACCAATAAGGACGAGTAATTCCTAAAAATTCGCGAGTCGCGACGAGGAATGTCATAGTTACATTCCTATTTGATATTCCTTGAAAGCTAGCAATTTTTATTTCATATATTGCAAATATGTTTTAAAGAATTTCTAAAAGATTAATTTGTGAACGTATAAAAATGCTCAAATGTCAGAAACGAATAAAGAAATATGAAATAGTTCACAAATTCAAACGTACGTATCATCCACCTGCCTGAAATTACATCTCAAATTAGTTCAGGAAGCGCAGGATATTCCAAGCCAAGGATATTCTGTTTTTGATGAACACGTTCCATTAAGAAACAATTGTATCTTTACAAGTGTAGTTTTAGGAAGAAGCCGAAAAATTTTTAATTTTCTTGAATTTTCGAGAAATCAAACATTTTAACGAGCACAAGATCTGCACCATTCTCTTAAGCGTCCTTTACGCTACCCATGGTCCAAATTTAATCCAAAAAGTTAAGCTGTTTTTAAGAAAATATGGTTTAAAGAAAATAAAATTGCCCGTTTGACACAAAATTTCCCACAAAATACTAATGTTGTAAAAAATTTAACATGTAGTTATTTTTAGATTTGTTTTTCATGAACACATTTCATTACTTCAAATGTTTATCTTCATAATTGCAGTTGTTGGAAGGCGCCGAAATTTTTATTTTTTTTTATTTTCGAAAAATCAGGATTTTCAACGAAGATGGGACCCCCGTAATTCTCTTAAACATCCTTCCCACTATCTAACTACAAAATTTAATAAAAAATGATAGAGCCGTTTTTGAGAAAAAATTTAAACAAAATTAAAAATTACTACCTAATTCACTTACCTCCTGTTGCCAAATGGATCGCTTTTCTATTGATCTGTCTATTAGCTCACTAAAACAGAACAAGAATAAATGGAATTTATAGGAACATTCTTCTTAATGAAGGAACACACTTCGAGTTTGCTCCGCACAAAGCTTATTAAAATTCGACTGTATTTTTGTTATCTTTCAATATCGATGACATTTATTGGTGTCTTTAGGAATAATCTAATAATTTGGTTGCCTTACTTACCATAACCTGTTAATAATGTTTTATTTATAAATTATCTTGTTTTAGATAGGAGAAGTAGACGCCATGATCCGAAACATTAGAAACGAATAAACTTTGGTAGTAACGAAACGAATGAACGTTGCGCCAATTTTTCATGACGCTTAACATGTTTTTGTTAGTACTCGGCTTCAATCCACATACACTGGCTTACGTTGCTCAGGGTATAAATTGATACCACTGAAGTGCACTTCAGCGGATGGTCCTAAGTTTCGAGTTCCAGCAGTGTAAAAATTTTCGACACTAGCTACGTAGCTAGGTAGAAGGCGCAGACACTCTCTGAAGGAAAATTATAGCGGCTTTCTGCTGCGATCGGTAGTTTTCCGTGGTTTCTTCCATCAAAACCAGGCCAAGGCCGGTAGAGTACCCTAACAAACCGGCAACGAACGTCGTGCGACTAGTCGGGAGCTTAGGGCTTGTCCCTGTTGGGATGGTGCCTCGCTGATGGGAGATACCTGGTTGAAGAATACCCCGCAAGCGGACGGGTTGGTTGGCGCTGGATCTCGACATCCAGCGGGAAAAATTACTTCCATCTCCCACGATAAAACGTGCATTACACTCACGAGACAAATGACCTTAGCGCCTGGAATTACTAATCAACCAATCAAACCACGTACTCGAATAAATGCATTTAGCAAGAACCACCTTTGTCGCTAAGAGTGGTTTATTTATTACAGTCAAAAGAAATTATTGTTGCAATTACGTCATTAGATTTCTGGCTACCGAAATTTGCCAAAGAGATTAATTATGCTTATGAATCACTTTATTTAGCGATTAATCACAATATCTGACAAACGTTTGTTTTAGCAAGACGGGTCCCAAAATGAGATGTGAGGCAATATTGTCCCTTAGAAAATTTAGTTTTTTATAAACCGTCATAGCGGGTAATTGTTATTTCTTATTACGTAGGCTGCATGAATCCACGATTAAATAAGGGAATACATTTCAGTAGGGGAATAAGGAATCAAGAATAAAAGCAATTGTCAGGAAGGATCAGAATAAATCAATTTTGATGTTATCAGAACCCTGTGAAGTAAAATAAATGCATGAAACGAAACTACAGCAGACGCGCGGTGTTCAGGCGTTGGAATGGCTTGTTGAGTGGAAACAGGAACATTGGGCAGAAATACTGGTAAAACACCTTCTGGGATTCGTCAAGAGAGGATTCTGAAAAGACAAAATATTTTGTCTTTTCTGCCAACACGTATTGTCGTTAGAATCTGCTTTCCCCACATGAAGTATTTGAAGAAAATATCCGAGTCACGTATGTTCTGCGAAAAAGAAATCGATTCTTTTCTTATTCCTTATTCATGCGCGTATGGACAACGCGTATTTCGCCTCAGTTAGGCGCCCCAAAAGCAGCTAGGGAAAGTATTGTTTCGGATTTGCGAAACAAGGCGCCGAACGTCTATAATTCATTTAAGCCTGGAGTGGTCACGCTCAAAATTGGAACGCGAGTGGTTGTGTGGATTGCAATTGTAATCCGTTTTAAAAAATCTTATTAATTACATTTCACGAAACGAAATCCTGTTTTAGTTTAAATATGGACGAGTAATGGAATCTAAAACCCAGACCAGTTACTACTAAATTTATTAGAACGTAGCTATATTGCAAATTCAACGAAATGCTACACAAAATTACATGTGTTATGTCTAGAAATAAATATACTTAAATATATACGAGTAAATGTTTGTCTTTGAAAAGTCTTGTGCTCTATATGTTTTGTGCACTTGATATACTTTGTATTACAATTGTTAAATAAAACAGTTTTACCGAATTGTTTAAACATTTGGAGCCTGTATTCTGAACGTGATTCAATGTCAACAACAGATGAACTGTTCTGGGCACACCCACTGCACTGTCAAGCGCTCTTGTTTCGTTGAAGTCAACAGTGATAACAACGTCCCACGTTTCCCTTTGGTGACTCCGCTGACCCTTCGGTCCTTTTTCGGATTCCCAATAGAAGTCTCCCTCGTGTTCTTATTGCTGTCGGCACAGTGTTCCTCTCGGTCGTTCTTTTCAGTCGTGGTTTCATAAAGAACACAGCGACCTTTAGCCGTCTCCTCCAAGTCAACCTTCCTCCACTGTTGTTATTTACATATACATTCACAGCATTGATTGCAGTGATATTCATGATGTCTGCGTAGGTCAAAAACAGGACGGGGGTTATTGCGCATGGGATCAGACTTCAGTTTGCGTCACAATATTAACAGGAATTTTAAATGCAACCGGATACCAAAATTATCACCTCGTTTCAATACATTGAAACATATTTATTAAGCATTTCTTCTAAATATTGCATCTTGTACACATTCATCGCGTTATTTTTGGTTGGTTAGCGTTGAAAATTGTCAGTTTGTACCACTTTGAAAATGTTTCTGAACACTACTCGCTCTCCATGCGTCTGGACTGGCTTTTCAAACGAAGTACCCATGCTGTGATCACGTGGTTCGTGACACAAACTGTTTTTGCGCGGAATGAGCAAAAACTGGTGCGCCGGAGGAACTCGCCCATGTATTTCCACCAAAGTCAGAATCCAAAGCGTGAGTGGTGGCATGGATTACTATTGTAATCCAAGCTGTTACCGGGGCTTATAGCTCGTGCAGCAGTTATCACTTGTCATATTTCGTTATAATTCAATAGATGGAGCCTCCTACGAAAGGTACTGAAAAGTCCATGCCTAACGTTTGGCAACTTTTGCTGTAAACAGTGAATTAATATGATTGGATTACAATAGTAATCCACTCGACCGCTGAAGGGTTAATAACTTTGCGATATGCGAATATGTCTTACGTTTCAACACAATTCCGGTTCAGCTAGACAGGCTGTTGGTTTTTAACAATGCGTGCGAACGGCGTCTTAAATATCAACAGCTATTTTTCTTGGAAAAGCGACAATTTGAGACGCTCTAGGTATTATTCTGGCGAGGCTTTCTTCGGCTCAGCGCGGGGAAGTGGTGGCCTCTGCTGACCTTTTGCGAAGCAGTTATTCGAGCGTTTATTCCTTGTTCCTTACTTTGTATTTTCTTTATACTTACGCGGGATTTGGGAGGAACAAAACCATCTCGGGCGCGGTACCTTTGAAATGTACACTCATTGCTTTTTTATACCAAAGACAGGTTATAATTGTCTCTGTGTGAGATTAGGCGCCACAATTGAGTTATTTTGGATGCCTATGTGTAAACACATGGGAACTCTATTTTTCAGGGACGCTCGCAAACGCAGACACTCAAACAAGGACATTGACTTTCGCTGACCAGATTCAACCGGCGATGAATGATCCTGCAACGTGGAATGAAGTGAATAGGGTTTTTCTAGCCACAAACAACAGGAAAGCAGAAACTGATTTCTTAGAAAATTTATTACAGAATTGTGGGACATGGATTCAGAGAATATTCTCAATTGGGTAATGCTATTGTAGATTTCCGATCATATCCAGAAACGTGGAATACAGCACTTCTACAACCGGTATTTAAGAAAAAAAGGCGATATAAATTGCCCCGGAAATTATCGGGGCATTAGTCTTTTACCTGCGCTAAAAGAATTGATTTGTAACATTCTAAATTGTCATCTGAATGAATGGGCGGGAAAATAATGTAAAATATCACAATTGTTAGGCAGATTTTGATAGAGATTTTGCTATCATCGTGTTTAGATATTAAAAAAGTACTTTCGAAAATTAGACAGTATAAAAGATACTTTCACGACAAAGGGATCATTTGTACTGCAGATTTGTGTTTTTCGGTAACACTTTTAAATTAATTAATAGGAAATGTTTATGCCTGAACCTAAGAGGCGTCAGAAGTTAAGTTCTAAAAGTGATACAGAGCACGTACTTAAAGTGAACTTTTGTGTTAAGTGTGATGAAGTAAGTATAAACGAAAAAATTAAATTGAAAAGTAGGAGTAAGGTAGGGTTGTTCTCTTTCATCGTTAGGTTTAGTTTGTTCATAAACTATTGAATGAAATATGAAATAGGTAGAGAAAGCGGCAAATCTGCGCCAGATATTGATAATCTGAACATTGTCGGATTTTTAAGGAGATATATTTTGCGACGTGTTTATTGTTGTTATGAAGAATTTTATAGCTTAGTACTCTCACACCATACTCAAATAGTCTAAATTTCTACAAACTGAAGTCATTATTACAATGGGTGTTTGGAGATAGGTTCAAAATCCCCGCACCACAAACTTAGATTCGTAACTCATTCTTCTTAGCTTATTCTTTTTTGATTTTATTTCATAATTCTTTTTGTTATACGGTTCAGTTCTGTGGATCAATATTCGTTTAACATACATTTCCATTCAACAAGTTCATGCCGACATACCGTCAGCAAGAGAAGGATTAAGGGCCCAGTGCATGAGACTTATAAATGACAAATAATAATGGTTATGATCGGTATGTGTAGATAGCAAAGCAATGAATAATTTGGAGTGTTACGGAAGCAATTGTGTCGATCACACAGGGCCTAAATGCAAGTTAAAAATACTCTCTCTTCTGGAATAACTTCTATAGCTGCAAGTCTCATAGCTGAGAGTCACGACAAGTATTAAGGTGTTCATCGCTTCGCCCACGCTAGACTTTTCAGCTATATTCTACAAAACTAATGTAATATCTTGCTTTTGCGTCTATCTTTGACGTTATGAAAAATGTTTTTTGCTAATCGGGAATACTATAAATAATAATGTTTCTATTTTCAGTAGTGATGCTAAAAATGTTTTACTGTACAGGAAGAACATTGTGGGTTCAATTACTAGCGCTTTGTACACATTTTCCCTACTCCCAAAATTCCTGGTGGAATTTATATTATTCTGATGAAGACTCCTGCAAACTATTTTCAATTAAAAGTTGTTTTAATTTGGTAAAGTTTCGTAAATTTTCTAAATGTTTGTTAAAACGCAATTAAGCAATTGGGCCTCTTCACTCATGTTGCAACACGAAGCAAATAATCAATAATTCTTTATTCATGAAATTATACATTCAAATCAACAGTATATGTTAAATTACGATATTTTTTATAATTAAATTATTCATGCATACTATATGGATCTGCCTATTAAATGTTGTCGATAATAATTAATATAATAGGTTTATATGAGAAATTCAAAGTTCTCCGCAATTGGTCAACAAGGCGTGGAACTTGAGTCGAATTAAATGAAACAATGACTCAATTGGAATAAACGAATTTAATTAACTCCTAAGATGTCACGAATAAATGTACAGTTATAAATGCATGAACTACCAATGAAAAATACTTAATTCAAAGAATCTCGTCGAGTTTGACTTTCCTACGAAATATTAAAGTCCATCTCTTCCTACTATCGTCTATTCCAAGAATCCTTGAACTTCTCGCCTTCTTCTGCGAGTTTCATAAGGCGCCTATACGGTATCCACTCCAGTGTGTTCACGCTCTGATAAGTAGCGAGCGAGTGGCAAGCGAGAGGGTAAGTTGAGTTCGATTTAACTTCGAAGGCAGCTGATATATGACGCGGATTTTCCTCTTAAAGGGGACACTAAGGGACCGCCTCGCCAGTCGACTCTTCGTCTTGTCCCTTCTAAAAGCCCGGCCGACACACAGTGGTTCGAAATGAATCGTAAACGGGGAAAAAATCAATGACTGGTGACTTGGTGCAATAATTGATGTTTCCGGGTAAGTAAGTCTACTGCTATGGTAATTAATCCAGTCAGTGTAGTGCATCTTTTACCACGGGATAGACTATGTTCTTCCCCCGCGGGATGGTGGTATCCGACACTGACCTATACTGCAATGAGAGGAGGATTTTTCTCCAGGTATTTCCCCCAGCGGGGCAACTGCCCAGCTCGGGATAAGCTCAAAGTTAATAATAATAATAATAATAATAATAATAATAATAATAATAATAATTGTCTACTTCTGGTGACGTTCAGGCCCTAAGGCCTGCCCTTCCGCCTAACCACTTAAATATTTACATTTACAGCTGAGGCGTTCGGGCGGAAACAATGTTAACTGACATTTCATGTTACTTTCGAAAGTGCAATGATCGTATTAGCTAACGGAAACGTCCTGCACATAACTAATGAAACAAAGTATAAATGCATTTTCATTGATAATTTTCTGGATATAAAGAGAGCCCACGTTTCTTATTTACAAGAAGGGCATGGTAAGTCAGTAATTTTACTTTCGTAAAATATCAGAAATTATCTCCTTCATCCGCATGTCTCCATTGTGAACAAATTTGAAGGAAAGGGAGGGCAGATTTTACATTTATATCTGGGATGCAAGGTTAGGGACCCTCCCGGCTACTTGTCTTAAGCGATTGAGTAAGCCCAGGAAAACCTCAATCAGGATGGCGGCTTAGGGCCGTAACGCTAGTAAGATGCAGAATGGGAAGAAAATAGAAAGATTAAAGTATGAGTGTAAAGGCAGAAAGAAAGTAGTGGGAGTTCGAATGAAGTAAGAAAGTGGGGAAAGTGTGTGTTTGTGTAAGTGTGAGTTGGGAAGGGGAAGAATGATACTATTAATATAACATTTTTCATATACATGAATGCAGTTTTTCTAGATGAACGCAGAAAATGGCTGAAGTCTAGAAGATAATCTGCAACAGAAAAAGAACAGAAACTATGTCAGATGGACAAGATAAATACAACTTAGCAAGAAAAGATCACACAATACAAAGAGTGAAAATGTTCCTGACTGATCTCCGGACATGTGTTACGTTGTAAGAGTATGTGTGTAGATAGGGAGAGGATAGAACATGGAAGAGGAAGGAAAGAACGCGAGGGGTTTGTGATCCGTTTATTTGGGGTACTGCTTCGGAATTCGCCTGTTGTTGATCTGAGATGCCACGTAAAACTCCTAATAAAACGAACGATCCGCACCTGGAGCGGTAGCTCAGTGCATCAACTGATGTCACTGCAGCGCCTCTGACCGGGAGGTCCTAGGTTCGAGTCCTGACGGCGGCGGCAGCTAGGTCGAATTCAGTCGCTGTCTGGACGAGAATTCTAGAGGCCGGCTGCTCTGATCGGTAGTTTTCCGTGGTTTCTCCGATCAATACCAGGCGAATGCAGGAGCAGTACCCTACCAAAGGGGCCACGGACCGCGCGCGATCTTTCCTTCCACTTCCTTGTCCCATCCTCTCCCCTTACACACACACTTACACTAACATGCACTACACTACTACATATTCCGGGGGATCGGTCGGGAGCTTAGAGCTTGTCCCGGCTGGGGCGGTGCCCCGCTGGTGGGAGAGTCCTGGTTAGGGGGAAACCCCGCTAGCCGACAGTAGGTCGGCGCCGGATCTCGCCATCCAGCGGGGGAAGATCACCGCCCTCTCCCGAGGAAATAAAATGAACTACACTAACGGGACTAATGACCACAGCAGTTGACGCGCCCGGAAACACGAAAAAAATCAATCAACGAACGGTCCGCTAAAATTCCTATCCAGTCAGCTGCAGAATATGAACTAGCTATGCAGCTAGTGCCAGAAATCCATCACTGCCGGGAGTCGAGCCCAAGAGTCCTCCCTCTCGGTCATAGTCGCTGCACAGTCCGCAGCAATGCTGGATCTGAACTCAGCCGGTGAACTTGCTGAATTTTAAACATACTTTTCTACTCCCATTGTATAATTCTATCGTTTGATGGCTGCAACCCGTTGCATTATGATATTCGTTACGATGCAGATTTCATTATGATACAGGATCTTGACCAATCACAAGGAAGTTTACAAACAAAGAATTGACGCGTCATTAATCATTAGAAATCGTTCTAGTAAATGTTTCGTTGCATTGTGTATATTAAAATTTCATTTAGTATTATACCGTTCTAGTCAGTTTTAATTTATTTTATAATTAATATTTTTACATGAATAATATTTTAAAAAATTCTGTCGTAAATTCACTTTGATCCTATTTGACTAGCAAACGTGGTAAACAAAAGCCCCTGCGGCAGTGTGGGTAGGGAGCTTCCGGTAGGTGGCCTTAATTAAATCCTGCATGTGAACTGCCACGAAACTATTCAATGTAAACGTTTAACTTATAAAAGCTACTTCTAAAAGGCATAGAAAACATTTTACATGAAACTCGATGTAATGGGTATTAATACATCGTCGTTTCATGAAGTAGGATTTTAGATGATCTTGTATTATTCAAAGAATGCTGTATTCGAATATGAATTTGAATATGTGGACATATCGAAATTGAAAGGTATATGGTAAAAAGGGTCATCTAAAATCATAATTTTAACTTACTTTGCTGACTAATTAGTGAGTTCAAGTGGCTAGATGACTTAGATGACTTCTAGTTGGCTTATAAAGCTCAAATACCACTGTTGTTTAAAGCTAAACGCCCATGTTGTTTTAACTAGCTTGAAAGCAAAAAATAAGCATATAAGCTTCTATTGGTACACATGACTCTTAAAATGGATAAGTATGTACACTGTGAGGTTGTCCAGTCCTTGATTGATTGATTTATTGATTGGTGATTCCGAACGCGTCAACAGTTAAAATCATAGTCCCGTAAGTGTAGTGCGCGTTTATATCGTGGAAGTTGGCGGTCATCTCCCCGTGCTGGATGACGAGATACGGCACCAACCTATTCGACTGACAGGGGTTTCCCCAACAAGGTATCTCCCCACAGCGCCAGACTGGGCGAGATCTATGCTCCCGACTGGTCTCCCGACATGTGGGGTAGTATAGTGCATGTAAATGAAACTAGAAGTAAGTGTAACTAATTAGACAATATCACGTAAGTTTTACATTAGCAGTAGTATGTGATTCGTCAAGATTTAGTTTAAATCTATGTTTATTTACGTCTCCACCATTTTTCGTAATCGAATCGATTGAGAAATGTCACAACTATAATCGTAGGATTTGAAAAATTGCGTTCTCTGAATTAAGGTTGTCCCCAAAGAATATTATTATTCTGCTTCTGGACATTATTACTTGCTAAGGTAAATTGTTCCAATAAAAGAAATATCATTGCTGACGGCACTCTGCTACATAACTGCGTGCAATAAGTTAGATAATTAAGCAGTGCTTTCCTCATCCTTTATTCATTTCAAGGGCATTTTTACAAGATGACTTAAAATGAATGTTACGAACTACATTTCACTCCTTTTCCTTATTTCTTTCAATTTCTTATATGGAATATCCGAATATATATTCATTGGCAAAAAATTATCATTTTTGAACCCTTACGTTTCCTAAATTCTTGCAAGATTTATTCTGAAACCATCTGTATAAACAGTGACGATATTTCGGTGAAACAGTATTGCTAGCCAGCTGAAATGATGTAGGAAATACAGAAATAAATACATAGTATTGTATTACTGAATTTCCTACGATAGAAGGTTTAGGGCATTTTCTATGTTCTTCTCAAAATAAAGTGTGATAAGCTAAGAACTCTGACCTTATTGTGAATGATAGAATCGGCATCCAGTGTCAGGAATAGTAGCATTGTTTGCAAACTCGAAAGTCAAAGAATACGCGTTGACAACCGATTAAAAAAGTTTAATATTCCATGCTTGGTGTCATAACGCTGTGCAGATGGACACGGTCCCAAACACATTACATGGAGAAGTGTAGAAAGGGATTTAATATCTATGATCAAGGACGCATGGGATCATTTCTTTGAAAATTATTGGAGCGAACGCACGTAAGCTGTTGGTGAGATGCGAACGGATTTTCAGCATAGGCTGGGTATTAATTTAAATGGTAGTGAGGCGGGAATTTATGATTAGTTTGAGGTTTGAGAGCTTAGTATTTGGTAAATTGTAGTATTAAATCGTAATTGGGAATTTAATTAACGTAATAGTAGGAATATTGAAAAAATGGACTTGAGTGTTTCGAGAAATATTCATTAGGGTAGCTCCGTATATGGAAGATATTTTCAATAAGTATCTGAATGTTGTCAGTCGTGAGTAGGTGTTTCATACGAAACACAGATAGGGAAAATCGCGATCGCGTATTAATTTTGTGGGGTAATATATTAAGTCATATTAATAGCAAATCGTTGAGAACATTTGGAACATTTTTAGTTTAGGAAAGAACGTAATAATTGGTGTAACAAGGATTCCATGGACAACATTCTGCTAGTCAGCCGAGAAGCCGTCTATCAAGATACTATAGTAAACTTACGCACTATAGTCAAAACCGTACTGTGTTTTAATATTCTATGTCAAAAAGTAATTCTCATGAGATAGAAAGAAATTGTAATATACATGTAAGAATAAATGTTAAATTTTTATTGTTGAAAAAGTATGATATTTTAGATTAGTTGCCATCAACCTAATAATTTGTTTCAATCAATTGAACTTCTAGAAATCGTGATTCTGTAGAATTACACGTCCACATGCAACAGGTAAGGAGTAATAGGTTGTATTTCGAACCCATGATTAAGTTGGAAGGAAATTTAATAAATTAGTGTTAAAAATATCACAAAAGGAATGCTATTTCGAAAATCAAAATTTTCAAATGTATGATTATAATTCCTCAATGATCTAAAATGATTATTTAATTGAAAAGTATTATACTTTTCAAAATTATTGAAAATAGTTCCGTTTGTTTTCAATTTCTCAAATTCCAAGATGACAAAAGAATATCCGTAAACGAAGATGATTCAAGAAGAAACCTTGTAGATGCCCTTCGAAATCAGATTCACATGACACTTTTTTAAAGATATTGCATCTTCCGTCGTTATTCCATTCAGAACCACTGGGGCGCGTCGTTGGGGTAGAACGCGTGGAATTTGTCTGCACGCGAGGAGGATCCAAAGGCTCCTCTATCACGCGATGCTCCCGACGGCATCTTTCAACGCATCACGACCCCCTGGAGAGCGTCGCCGCCATTTTGTAAAGGGCAGACATATCGAGGCTAAAAGCTTCCGTGATAAGAGATGAATTCGGGGATATGGAGGCCGTCACTTATCGTTACAGTTTGAAAGATGCTGCTAGATCTTTTCATGATACGAATAATTTGTCTTAAACTTTGGAAGGTTCAGGCATTTGTTTTTATGGGAAGACAGGAGAAAAAATTTTGTTGTTAAAATAGCAATGTTGAAAAATCTTTTTTTGTCGATTTATGGCAACTGTAAATAAATAAATGTGGTTTTTTCTAATTCAAAACAGAATAAAATCTTCATTAATTTCTTAAAAGCAACATATGCAATACTTATTAAATAAAAATAATTTGTGTTTTTAAAATGCAAATTACAAAATTTAATAATTCGTATTTTTGTGTTTCTAATTCAGATCTCTAGTGTATGTCCCATAGGAGCCCCTACGCACTGCTATCTGCTTATTATCTTACTAATTTATAGAAGGACGTAGGCGTCGTTGGATATATTTCATCAAAATATATCATTTATCCAGAACAGCAAGTTTTTGTTAGTGACGGAGAACGCAGGATGTCTTCGAAAAATGTATTTCTCTTTCAGGTCAAAATAATACTTATCTACGGTCATCTATTGTGCAAATCGAAAAGTAAATACAATAATTAGTAATAAAGTAAAATAATTTCCTTACAAAAGTTTGAAGATAAGTTATTGCAGAATATCGTCATTGATCTTTACGCACCGAATCATTATGCAGACGGAAGGAATAATTTGCCACAACTTCATTTACATAAAAAGTTAACATGATAAATACCGAAAGAGTGTCCTGAAATGATCGAAAAATTTATGTTTTGAATATTAGGTTGTTTTATTTGAAGGCCAATTAAGTTATCCGCTATTAAATGCTTAGCAATGTACCGTAGATTATACACATTCTTATCACTTTAAGGGGGTGGCGCCATTGCGTTTGTGCATAATAATTTCATTTACGTCTACTAATCCACAATTCTAGATTAGTTAATCAGAAAATGAATAGATTGAGAGCAAATTTCCGACATGAATGTCCGGAATGTTCCCCGATCCTCAGGCCACATAATATTGGTGAGTCACAGGCCTTGAGCGAAGGAGGCTGTGTTGAATGTGTAGGAGACGGGTCTTTGAAGCTGCGAGGAAAGCAATAAAGCATTGGTATGCAGAAAGCGGCACTCCTATAGCCCTCCTTCTCTGGAGTTTCGATAATAGAAAAATACTTCCAGTCTCCCCATCATTTCTTACTTTAAAACATTTTTAACCCTTAGAGACATTTGTCTTAAGTAAAAAATGCTTCTCAAAAAATCAAGTGAATTTAATCATCTAATTTCGAAACAAAAAATGGCCTATAGATGACTGTTATACTCCCATCAATAAATGTCACTATATGCAAATATAATAGTTTTCTTTTGTATTTTATTTATTTATATATTTTTTATTTTAAATATAGTATTTTTGCTATGTATTGCATGATTGGTATTTTGCTCTTAAATAATATTTAAAATAAAAAAATAGTATATTTAAATAAAATATAAGCAGGATGAGTCACGTAACTTTAGCATCTCATGCAGTTTTTGAACGGTCGAAGTTATTGCTATCCCGTTTTATCTAACGTGCATGAAGGAATGGGTCTAATTGATACCTGCATTCATTTGTATTTTATTACTTGTATTTTACAAGATATTGATGTAACTTTGTTTTTTTCCAAACGTAACTACACATATTTTTAGTCTATCAAAGTGGGTTTCAATGACATTATATGTAAAATCGATTGTATTTTAATTAAAATTATTTTTTATTTTACATATTCTCATAGAGCGAGGCAAGCGCATTATAAGATTGAATAGAACTGCAACTTAGCACGCGTAGTACTTTGTATTAAAAAACAGGAGAGAGAGAGAGAGAGAATACTCCCATTGGAGACCTCAATAATCAGTAGTTATTGAATACGATGAAAATGGGAAAATAGGAGTATAGGTTACAATTAATAGAAGAAAAAAGTTTCACGAAGAAGGATTGGGAAATCATGCGCTTCTCTTCAGGGCGGTTTACATTTATCTTTTGATAACCTGGATTTGATTCTTCGGTGTTGGTTATATGTTTTTCCTAGGTTGAATATGAAAGTTTCAGGGGAGGATGATAAGGAAAGGAAAAGAAAATTTTTGATTGGTGTGTAATATAATGATCAATCGTGTGAAGAACAAACTCTCTGTGGAATAGCTCGTACGTGGATACGTACCAAGGCGCTTTAACGGCAGTGCGAAGGATTTTATATTGGAATGTTTGGAGCGTATTACGTACCGAAAATGCAGCTCCTCCCCATACCGGACATGCATAAATAAGTAGGAGTATTGCAGTTTTGGAAAGTAATAGGGAGAGATCGGCTTTAAGAGCTGACTTTCAGTGTATTAAAGGATACAATTTAAAAAGCACAGCCTGTGACTTATTAAATTTATTTATAATATGCGCTTTCCAAGTTAGTCTGTTGTCAAGGAGCACTACTAGATATTTTATCGGTTTATTTGGAAGATTCCAATATATTATTTGTGCATATATATACACATATACCCACAAATAATATATTGAAATCTTATCTCTTTATCTTTCTCTCTCTCTCTCTCTCTCTCTCTCTCTCTCTCTCTCTCTCTCTCTGTATATATACACACACACATATGTGTGTGTGTATGTGTGTGTGTGTGATTGAGAGATTGTTGATGCGTCTAAGAATGAATATTTTATCTCTGCATTTGGATGGGTTTAGATTAAGTCTCCATGAAGATGCCTAATTCTGAAAAATGTTTAGTGTATCTTGCAAGTGATGTATGGCGGAGGAAAGCTGTGAGTCCGCTGCATAGATGGCTGCGTCATCAGCATAAAGCGCCGTAGTGTGTTTGTTTCGAACGGGTATATCTGAAGTGAATGTGTTAAAGTAGGAGGGAACGGAGCCCTTGAGGGACCCCAGCGAGAATTATTGAAGGAAGAGAAATGTAATTGTTTAATTTGACTGAGAAAGAGCGATTTGAGACGAAAGTATGTATTATGTTGAATAAATAGTTGGGAGTTCGTATGTGTCGGTTAGTAAAGTAATTCTTGGTGCTTAAGAGTTGGGCTATAGAATGGTTTGACCTGACTGACAGGAAAGAATGATATTATTAACAAGGAAACTGGTTAGTCTGAATAGTATTAGTTTCTCGTATAATTTGCTTAATACGAATAGAAGACTTATGGGCCTGTAACTGGCGGGGTCATTGGGGGATTTGTTAGGTTTTAAAATTGGGATGAATGCTGCTTGTCTCCATGTTGGGAAAATGACCAAGTCTTACGCACCCATTAAAGATGCCTGTTAGAAAGACAATACTGCGATTGGAAAGATTTTTAAATGCCATTGCAGCAATATTGTCCATTCCCGCCGATTTCTTGTTTTTCGCGTTTTTTATTAATTCTACTTTCTTGAAATGAAGCAGAGGCAAGAGAGAAAGTGGCAGATGCACAGGTGAGTATTGTTTATCGAGAAAATGAATGATTTTGTCATTGAATGATAAATCAGTAACAGGATTTGGTTTTAGATTAGTAGCAAAATAATCTGATAATATTTTTGCTTTAACTCCAGCTGTGGTTGCTCTTTTGTTGTTGTAATCTATGGGAGGAATGGTGCACGGTGTATCACTGAAGTGTCTGTAGATTTTCTAAAGGTTAGGAGAGTCCTTGTATAAATTAGCTAGTGTAAGGTGCAATTTTTGGAATCTATACTGTTCGAGAGCAGAATGAACTTTGTGTGTTAAGTAATTCAAGGTTTTCTTAAGATGAGGAAATATATATTCTTGCCAGAGCTTTCTGTCGGTTCTTTTTGATTGAATTAGAGATATTTTGCGAGATATTACTATTTATGTGTTTGATATTTTTACGATATACTGCGAGTGACTAGTTGCATTGCTTATGGCAGGATTTGTTTTTTCATAGAATTTTTTTGATTGTCTCGTATATTTCAGCGTTGTTAATGCAAAATAGGGTGATGAGGTAAGAATATACGTGAGTGAATTGAAGATTTGCCAATTAATAGTTTTGGGGATAGTTTCCGGATCATTTGAGGGAGGAGATTGGTATTGAACTTAATCAGGACTGTTTAATGGTCTGAATTTGATTCCATTAAGAGAAATTGATAAATTTGTTCGTTGAATTATTTACCTACTATAATATTTAATATATCGGACGATTTGCGTTGATTCTATGGATAATGAGTAGTTTGGAAAGGGGCTATTGTACTAAAATTACGGTTCTGCGCAAAGTTGAACAGAACATTTCCGTTCGGCGAGTTTGTTCCACAATTCCAAGCTCGGTGGTTAGCATTAAAATCTCCTATTGCTAGGGTGGGGGTGGGTTGAGCGAAGAGTTTTCGTTGTGGAGTCTAATTTACCGGAATATTTGGCAGTTTGTATACTGCCTGAATTGTAATAAATTGTGGGAATTTTCATGCGGTTGTTGACGTAATTACATGAAGAAAGTTGGAAATGAGGACTAGTCTGTATTCTTATAGTATGTGGCCACCTTTTTAGCGTCACCATCCGCTTTTTGGGTGATATGCCTCTTGCGGGGGACGACACGAGAGATTGAAGACTGCGATGAAATTCCTTGTTGGATGTTATGAGCTGTGGCGTTCCTGGAGTGAAAAGGAAGGCCGTTCTCCATGAGGTGGAAGACCTGTAGTCCTGCTAAGGGCGAAGCTCCTGCCCGACCTGTTGGCGCACGGACACTCGGTGTTCACTCGAAAGTCTGTTTGACACTGTAATTGTAGAGAACTCCTTAAAGACCAGGAGCACTACTCTCTGGAGAAGAATTCTAGCGGCCGGATGCCCTGATCGGTAGTTTCCGTGGTTTCTCCGATCACCACCAGGCGAATGCCGGAGCAGTACCCTACCAAACGGGCCACGGACCGCGCGCGATCTGTCCTTCCTCTTCCTTGTCCTGTTCTCTCCCCTTACACACACACACACACACACACACACACACACACACACACACACACACACACACACACACTTACACTAACATGCACTACACTAGCACAAATTCCGGGAGACCGGTCGGGAGCTTAGTGCTTGTGCCGGCTGGGGCGGTGCCCCGCTAGTGGGGGAATCCTGGTTAGAAGGAAACCCCAGTAGCCGTCGGTAGGACGGCGCCAGATCTCGCCATCCAGAGGGAGAAGATCACCGCCATCTCCCGACGAAAAAAAAATGCACTACACTAACGAGACTAATGACCAAAGCAGTTGACGTGCCCGAAAACATGAAAAATGAATCAATCAATCAACCAGGAGCACTAGATAACATTGCACGCTAATCTGCAGCAGCTTATACTTATTTAAGGTATGAATAACTAGACGGAGTTGACCTCAGGGAACTTGTTTGATTAAATAAATTATTTTATTTTATGTTAAATATATTAGTTTAGCATTGGGTATGTGTCATTCACTTTTTATGTAATATATCCAACTTGAAGTAAGTGTCCTGCAGTTCTGATGAAGGAACAGTGTGATTCCAAAACGGCGAACTAAGAATTGGGTCAATGAATTGACCAACAACCATGAACCATTCCTAGATTTTTTGGTATTGTGTCCTGATCATGACTGTACGAATGAGTTTGATTCATACTGTTTGAGAGGAATTTGGAAACATTTGGGGTATATGAGAGAATAAGCAGTGGAAAATGTGGAGAATATGTGCGGAAACATCTACGGGATCAAATAGGAAATATGCGGGGCAACATGGAAGTTCCATGCATGGGAACGTGTGGAATTATTGATGTGAAACATGCAGTGAAATATGGGATGCACGTAGGATAACATATATTCACTTTCTCGTACGGAGTAGAGAGAAAGTTATGTAATGTCGCGCGAAAAAACCGCGAAATTTCGGCAGAAACACTCGTATTACAGGTCTCTGGCAACGAAAAAGTAGATGAATTCAATTGCTAAATTTAGAAGAAAAAATCCTCTATCGCGTGGTGTAGCCAGAATTCATGTTTTTTGCGTCCTTGATACCGAAAAATTGAATAATGACAAAACGTGTCTGCCCGTCTGTGAACCACTTTTGCGGCTAAAATCGTTCAGCCAATTTTCTCCAAAATTGATTTTCCCCAACCAATCTAGTTGAGGTCACGGCCTCTTGAATTTGAAACCCATATTTTAATTTTGGGGAGTAATTTACATGAAGCCCCAGGGATATTTTCAAAATTAAAAAAAAGGCTCGATCGATTTGGCTTAAATTTTGTTTTGGGATAATGCGAAAGACGTTGAAGAGAATAGTGCAGGTCTCATGTTCTTTGAAAACTGATCTTTCCAAAATTGCAAAAGTTCCAAAGTTTTTAGGAGTATTCTTACAACTAAAATATTAAAGAAGGAGATTTTTCCCTTAATAAAATCTTTTTCTTAAAGATAATTTGTAAATAAGGTCATCTACAATTTTTCGAAAATTTGATTACTTTTCGCATAATTTTGCGTGAAAATACGGGCCAGAAAGTACATGCTGGTTTAGCACCACTAGTTGTAATATATAGATTCGAGATATTGGGAGTCTTTAGTTTTGTAAAATTTAAAATTAACAGAATAAACCAAACTAAAACAAAAAAATACTAAGCATCACGTTTAAAAAACTTGATTCATCACTTGATTCTTTGCTGCTTGTGAAACCGTACTTTTTTCTAATGATCATGGGCCTTCTTTATTTTCTTGTTTAATGTTTGAATCATTTTAAAAAATTATCACGGGAAAATTACTCGTAAAATTAATTCAACATCACATGAAATCGATTGTCCACTACAATCTATTTTCAATTTTTTTTCTAGCCGTTGCTATGGTAACTCAACATATTTCCTGTATGAAGAATGAAGATAGCTAATGATCTAAACTGTTCCACGGAATCAAGAAATCTTCCTTTACTCCGTATCTAAATACTCACGCCAGTTCATTGCAAATCTCGATATTATGGCAGTGAAGCTGACCTCACGGGTTATTTTCGGGGTAGCTGATTTGGGTCTTGCCCTGTACAGAAAAATCGTACAACTGATCGGTCTGGTTCTCTCTCGAATACATGGCCCTTGTAAGACAAAGCCCATTTTATACGTACGCGCGTCGGATTACTGCACTACAGGTCAGTTCATAACTTTTTATTTGGTTTACATGCAAAATTAAGCAAGTTTGTTCATTTCTGTACGTCTATTGGCAGACACACACACTTTATTGCCGTATTACATGTTATGTCTGATTGCTTGCATTGTTTTGATTTTAAACGGGATTTGTGGGACAATGTTCGGACTACGAAGATACGTAGGTATATGATAGATCTGTGGACTGTCAGTAATTGCGCAAACAATGAATCCGCTAAGTTGCAAAAATATGCCAAAAGTACATAATATAGAACACAATTATTTCGAAAAAATGTTTAAAAAATGTACAAAAAATTTAAAGAAGCAATTTGAAGCCTTTTTGAAATTTTTAGGCTACAATTTATATTTTTTCAAAAAACAAATTTAAAAATAATGCTAAAAAACCTTTTTTCTCGCATTATTTGAAACTACTAAGCAAAAACTACTACTTCTACATGATATCAGACTGGTTTTGGTTATTTATGTTATATAGTATTTGGAAAATAAGTATTTCCGTTGTCAGGCTTAACCCGGCAATGGAAACGCGACCCTTCCTTTCTTCCCACTTGTCAAATTTCCCATGTTGGCTACCCTCACCATTTCTTTAGTACCTTTCTTTTTTTGTATCATGATTTTTAGTGTTCTTTCAATTTGAAAAGTTAGCGAATTTTATACGTGTGTCAAGCTGTTGTTTTGTTTGGGGTGCCCAGGAACCCCCGCGTTAGCTTCTACGTTAGCAAAGGTGTCATCAGTCCCTTAAATTCTATTAGTTTAGGAAAAAATTGCATGCTGTATTTTTATGTAAGGATATCTCTGCGAAAATAATAGTGAGTGCTAATAACATTTAAGATTCCCTTATGTTATAAAAGAGTGGAAGAATATGTCAGCTTTTGCTGAAAGCGGGAACAGAATATCGTTACTCGCCGTCCTGAAAAAAAAAGCAGTGTACTCGAAATTTCAATAGACTAGGAGAATATTTTTCTTCGTTTATTGATTCGGAAATGATTGGGAGAATTACAGAATACACCAACATCAAAATTGAAATAGATTTAGAAAGGAATAAAAATGATTGCAGCGTCTATAAGATTGACAAAGGGGAAAATAAATACAGTAATTGGACTACTTATTTTGGCTGGATCTGTGAAATTATGGCATCAAAATCTGGCTGCCTTGTGGAATGTGGATAATATGGTATTGCAATTTTTCATTGTACTTTGAATTTGAAACGATTTCTATTTTTGCTACGAAACATGGGCTTCGATGTGACAACACGCGTAGAGCGACAAATTAACTCCAATTAGAGAAATGTTAGATGCTTTCCTGATGAGTTCTCAGAATTTTTTAGAACAACATTTTTAATAAATTGTTTATTTACACGTTAAGTTTGTAAATAATAGAAGAATATTTTTAATATATTTTAGCTTATATCGTGAAAAGAGTGTGGGGGTCTGAAGACACCCCACGTTACCAATTTTGCTTCAAAACGTCACTTTACCACTGCAGGGTTAATGTAACAACCAATATAATATTTGAAACAATGGTCACAATATCAGATATAAACAGAAGAAATACATAATATTAATGTACACAAGTCACAACGGAACGCACCTTGATAAAAACTTTTGAATATCTAATTTTGAAAGATATCTAAAAGACTGAAATTGTTTAAATATGAGAAATATTGTAGTAATACTATCACCCAATTTCCAGGTGAAGAATTTATAAATAATTTGATATGTATTCTCCAAATAAGTAACATTCTTAACCCAGCAACGGATGGGTTGGATCTGTGAGACGCACGAGGCAGCAAAAATTTCAGCCAATCACATACTGATAGCACCGCCAGCCTGTTCGTCTCCCTACCTTTCTTTTATTTTCAAATACAACGTTCAGTGTGACAGTTATTGCCGTATAGGTTGTATAGTGATTATATGTTTCATTTCTTTCGTGGTTGGTCTCTCAGACCCAACACATTCATTTGTGTAACTATAATGAAATAAGTACGTATTCGTATTTTTAGAATAATTTATTATTTCGATGTAGATAATATGTAATTTTTGTGAAGTAGTACCTACAACTAAATTCAAATTGAAATGTAATTACAGGAATGAGTAAAACTATCTAGTGGAAAGACAAGGATGATATTAGGGAGGGCTCATTATGCTCCTTCTTAAATTTACCAAATATTTTTGGATATGAATAATAAGTATATAATATACTAACAAAAATGTTTTCTTTTATACCAAACTATCATGCCAAAGTCCTCTAACAATTATATAAGCAAAATATTTACTAATTCTTTTTTTTTGAACACGGGTCTCTCGCCCGTGCGTTCGTGTTAAATTTCTTCACCATCCGTTGCCGGGTTAAAAAAGAACTTTAACCAATTTAAACTAGTAAATTGAGTGATAAATGGGTGTCATATAGTCCGAAACTTGGAAGGTACTGGAAGGAAATTAGACAATAACAATGTAGTCTATCAAATCCATTGTACAGATTGTAATAAATCAGACATTGGTCAAACTAAACGTAAGTTGATCACAAGACTACTTGAATACAAATGAAACATAAAAGACCTGGCATGTAGACAAACTTCTCTAACACGACATTCAATTATAACTTCCCATGAAGTTAATTTCTAGGAAATATGAATTTTATCCCGCGAAAATGTCTTGTATCCTAGATTAATATTAGAAACGTTGTGTGAATTCACTGGTGGAATCTAATACATTTCCTAGTTTATATGATAGATTATTAAGTAATTTTTCTCAAAACTGAGATATTTATTTTATTAACTGTTAATTAACTTCTGTCTTGATTTTGTAATGTCTCTCTCAGCCTCTCTATACCTACTTCCTTTCATACAGATACATGATATTATACTGAGATATTCTACAGTTTTTATTAAGGTGCGTTCCATTGTGTCTTGTGTACATTAATATTATGTATTTCTTTTGTTTATATCTATCTCACCATTGTTTAAAATATTATATTTATTTGTTTTGACGTTAGGCCTAACGATGGAAATAATTATTTTTCGGTGCGTTGTTGTACATCACATGTAATATCTATTGATAAAATCGGTTAATCTAAAAACATGTTTTCTGTCTTTAAAATAAATAATCAAAAACTGTCTGATATATTAAAAAATCTATAGACTAGAAAATAAATAATAATTTTAATACTGATACATTAAACTGAAAAAGTAATTCCCTCCAGGAAACCTTTTTTCTACGCAGCGAGATTCCAAACTCAGGTCCGTAGAGTTTTCACCATGCGCTTTACCGCTAAACCCCGCAGTCACTCGACCGTACTCACATTAACAGACTCTTAAAAAATCACTGCACTCTTCCATTATTTCCAACTAATAAAGTTTTCGAAAATTCAGAGTGTTTGACGAAAATGTGTCAGCACCATTTTCTTTACCTTTCTTTGCTACATACCACGAAAAAAATTAAGGGAACTTTTAGAGCCGATTTTAAGAAAATGATTGTGTCAAAGTTGCCTAAATTTTACTGAAAACTACACATTCGAAACATTCAACAAAATTTGAATTCAAATATGACCTTTTTTGAAGATTGTTTTTGGAGAACATATTTCATTAAAGGAAATTTCGATTTTCGGTATTGTAGTTGTAGAATGACGCTAAAAAAAGATATTTTGCCATTTTCAATAATTCCGGTATTTACACGAAAATGTAATTTTCAAATTACCAGTGATTACAACAAAAATGAGTCATTCATTTAAGCGTTCTTTCCTCTGAGAACAAAGGTTAATTAAAAATGTGGAGCCATTTTTGAGGAAAATTTTAAAATGTTAATACTTGATGTAAAGTATTATCAAAATACAAAATATCCGCTTCAGACTCTTAGCAAATTTAGATCGTTTAAATCGAACGAGGAGTATCATTTGTGAAGAATATCACGTGAACGGATTAGGTCTAGCGTTGACCACACAGATGAAGAGTCAGGTAGACAGTTTTGCCGTGAATCAATATTTCGGTATCTAGATACCTTAATACGAGGATTCTCACTACAGAACATGATAAAGTAATTTATTTCATGTAGCAACAACATCTATACGCTTTTTTGTTCCTAGGGTCGGTAAATACAAGAATAAAAGATCTTTTCCAAATTGAAGAAACCCCTGTCGTTTTTACCTGGGCCGAAGCTCTGCGATTTTATAAAACATTCATTAATTTTTTAGGGGACTTTATATGAAGCCCCCGAACATTTTCAAAATTATCTTTAGTTTAAATTTCTTGTAAGAATAGATTAAATACGCTTATAAAATGTGGTAGAGGTCCGATTTTCGCGATTAACTATGACTTTTAGATAATTGCAAGAGTTTGAAATGTATTCGTCGTCTTCCTACAACTATAAAATCGAAGTCAGAGCTTTTTTCTTCAAAGGAAATTTGTGGTCCATAATTAGTTCTTTTATTAAGGTAAAGTATTTTTTTTAATTTTAATGGTTTTCTTCACATTATTATATTTGGGTAAATGTGCTGTAAATAATGTCGTATAAAACTTCTCGAAAACTCAACAGTTTTCTGTTAAAATGAGCTCAAAATTACGCATTTTCAGAGACGTTGAAACGAGATTTTCTCAAAAATGGCTTCATTTTTCTTCAAACTTTTCATGAGGAGAGTGCTAATAGTACTGTTTAATTGGACGTAAAATTCATTTTGTTGTATTCTTTTGTTTTTTTAAAAAATGACACAATATATATTTTTTTGAAATATCATGCACGGCATTAAAATGCACCTCTCCAGCATACTATGCACATTATTACATTTGTGAGTGGAAGTGCTTCATATTACTTCAAATGAAGTTTTCGAAACTGAGTAGCTCCCTGTGAAAAAAAGAGCTTCAAATTTCGCATTTACAGTAATGCTTAATCTCCATTTTCTTAAAAACGGTTGAAAATTGTTCAATGGAAATTTCTATTTAGAACGAGGTTTACTCTTCTTTAATGTTCGGGCAAAAATATTTCGGTTGTATTACGAAAGCAAAAAGTTGAGTAAATTTTAAAAAAACAACTTTGGGCGACGGTAGAAGGCAGCTGGCGAAGTGATAGAGCAAGACCTTAAAGCTAGACCACACCAAGGAAATTAGAAACAAATGCTACGAGAAAGTCTGTGGCACATCTATAGCACTTCTAGTTCTTTAATGCAATATTTAATTCCAAGTAAAATTAATACAGGAACTTAATTTCATTTATATTTACGAAAATTGTTTTGATCGTTCTGTTCCGCCCAGACACGTCCTGATAGGAAATTTTCCTTTGTAAATTACAGATAAACTCAAATGATTCTTTGATAAGTGTGCTCTTTGACTCTTGAAATTTGTCATTTTAATGAAACATTTTCGAAGACATAAGGGTCTTGCGACCATTTCATGTTTATAATTCAGTATACAAATATTTGAGTGAACGTGTTACATGAATTGCATCCACATTGAACATCTATTTTTGTATATTTTTTATTTCGTTATGTAAGAATGATTAATTCTTAAAATACAGATCATAATTAACTGTATTTAGCATAGTGTCGTGTATTATGCAACAGATTCCTGTTGATAATTCAAACTATTGCCTACTCCAGAGATTTTGTATTAAAAATGTTAATATATCTTTAAAGCTTCAGTGTCGTATTGTGACAAAGTTTTTGCTATGTATAATGCAATTTTATAATGCCTGTGGAACAAAATTTTTATTTTGACATTATTACAGGTAAGAAGAAAAAGAAGCATTTAGAGGGAGAGAATAAAAGCCAGTATATTAAAGCGGATTTTGATATGTGGGACAACCTTCCAGGACTGAAGAAAGCTCAGCAGTTGAGGCAAAAGCGAAAAGAATGGAGTGAGAGAAAAGTGCGGAGGCTGTACCCTGGTTGGAATTTGAAAATAATAGAACACTTAAGGAATATTAATAGGGAACTGAAAGATTTAAAATATCCTCTGAATTTCCGATGTGTTAACGCTCTCTGCCGAATGCTCGGTGACAGGCTGAATACCGAAAAGCAAAAAAAGAAATTTTTTGCTAAAGTGGATACTAAATCGGAAGGAGTTCTTTCTTTGAATATGCTAGCGTATTATTTGTATAATCTTAATCAAAGTACTGAAGAAGGTCTAAAAGGTCTTGCAAAAGCAACTGCTGATCATGTGAATGCCGCCGTGTGTTTGACCAAAATGCCTTTTGGAGAACGCCTTGAATTCGGGGTTAATTAGGTATTTAATTTAATGCTGATGGACTGTGATGCAGGGAAAAGCTGGACAATGACTTTCGTTGTTTAAAACGATATTTCTTCCCGAAAGTGAATTGAACATGAATAAAATAGCTTTGATACTATAAGATAACATTGAACAACTTTTTAATGTAATCATTTTCAAATTTCCGACAATCGCTTTATAAATCAAAAGATAGAACATATTCAATTCTAGATACATTGATTACTAATATTTAATTTAAATTGTAAATTACACTCGACTTTGATTTAATTACTGTTCGTTTGCCTTTCACTGTAATAACATTGAAGCAAAATGGTTTTTATGCTCAATGGAGTTTTCTTTTTTTATTACTGTTTAGGTTATTTTCAGTTTCGTACAGTTTCTAATGAAGAAATTAGATTTCAAGCATTGGCATCCCTCCACCTCACAATTTGATATTAGTTCAAAGTTTACTCTTTTAAGGATTTTTTACCATCTGCAAATATTTGTAAATTGGAATAAAGATTGTATTAATATATTTGCGAATGTAAAACATGCTAGGTTTTAAGGAATAATATTATATATCAATTAATCTGTCATCACTCAGAACTAAATTAAATTTTTGACTTATGAAAATAATGAAGGTATTTTTGTCTCTTATTACTACTATCTGTAATTGATTCTCTCATCATTCACATCTATGCCGTTCCACTAAATGCTTATCTTTTGGTGAAAATATAGCAAAAGAAATCGAAAAAACCTTTGAATTGCCTTTGAATTGTGACAAACTCAAAAATACTTGTCGTAGCTTAAATGATGTAAATGATAAATTAATATGGAAGCAGTGGTGCTTCAACAGCACAAACTTTCTTGCATTTCATCTAGCGGTTAACATTATGCTTTTACCTGAATATCCATTTGCGTATTTTTGAAAAATTAAAACCTACATCAAAAACTGTTAATCTTAAGTTGTTAAGAGCATGTAGCTCTATCCAATGAAAAATAAATGGAGTATTTTTGAGAAAATTATTTGTAAAGTTTCTTGAAAACTCAAAAAATTTCTGTGAGAGTGGGCTCAAAATGTAATATTTTCAGAAACGTCCAAAAACATTTTCGGAAACGCAGCTGCAAATTTTGCAATGTAAATTTGTGTGTAAGCCAAGATTTTACACTTCTGTGATATTCTTAGTTATATTTCAGTTCTACAATTAGGGGGACAAAAAATTAGAAAAAGTGAGAAAATGTCTTTTAGGCGTCAATGGGAAGCAATTAGGAGAGAGTGCGGCAAAACAGCCATCTAGCCCAGATTTCTTGGTGCACTTTTTTAAAAGCTACTGATGCTAAAACAGCACGTACATTATCGCCTTTAGTAATGGTTATATAGATGTATACCAAAATTCTATTTGAAGAAGAATTCATATTTTCAATGTTCTAGTTTTAGGAAGACGTCAAAAAATTGACACTTGTAATAATCGACAATTCTGAGTTATTGTAAAAATCTGATCTATGTCATCTTTGGACGAATTTTATTGAAGAAATTGAACTAATATTTTTGTGAAAAATTTAAAAATTTACATGCTATTACTAGCATGCAAAGTATCTCAAAAATTTAAAGAATTCTTTTCAAAATTGTAATGTTTTGAGAGAGGCCAGATCAACCAGAGAATATTCATTTGGGAGAAAAAAAACTAAGAATAGTATAGGCGCTATTGTTCACGAACAGATAGGCGAACGAACGGTTGGTCGGCCTGACGGACGGACGTTTAAAAACAAAAAACAAACAATCCTTTTTTACATCAGGGAGCCCAAAACCTGTATTACTTTTCAAATCTCGAAATTGATTTTCCACATTGGTAATTCTACGAAGGATTTTATTCTGGAAGGTTTTTGTAAGGGTTTCATAACGGAAGAAGCGGTACCTCCCCAGATTGTGGCTGCGTAAGTTATTGAGGGTCTTAGGACTGATTTGTGAAGAAATAGAGAATTTCCAATTTTTCGAGAAGACTTTATTAATAAGGGGATACATTTTCAGTAAGGATACGTAAGTTTTATTGTCAATGTATAATATGAGGTTTCCATGTTAGACTAGTATCCTAGAGGACGCTTAGGTATTTGATTTATTTGATGGGGACCATATAATCGGGTTACTATTTACTTTTAAAGGACAAGGGATATTTGTTCTTCACACGGTAAAAATTTTAAGTTTCGCATTTTGATGGGTTTAGCTGTAATCCACATTTTTTGTCCATTCATTATTTTTTACTTTTGCAATTTACGAAAACTCAGTTCAATGAAAATGCATGTGCAATTTTAGTGTATTTTGCTCTTTTAAGGAGAATGAAAAGAAAAATATTGAAGTTTTTTAGAAAAAAATATAAATTACTGAAAACTTTACGAAAATTACGAAAGAGTTTCGTTTTTTTAAAAAACTGTACATGACCTTATTTGAAGCTATTATAAATAGAATTAATCACTTTGCTGTCAAAAAATAGTCGTGTTAAATGTATGACTCGAGCGATGTCCGGTACTTTTACTTGTTCTCAATAAAGTTATCTTGAACACATTTATATTACTCTATAAACATTTGCTCCACTTTCTCTTATTTCGTCTCGCTTTTGTTCATAATCGAATTGAAACTCTGAACCAATATTCTACGCTAATAATGCAGGTGAAATAACGCAAAACCAATTCACCCCATATTATCAACGCTGTAGATGAAAGCGGAAGCCGTTCTTACCGCGAGCAGAAACACTCCGTATCAATCCATTAAGCCGCTTTCCAAACGTCCTCAACCCGTCCGTGTGTGGAATAGTACCGCGGAAAATTAGCAAACAGGCGTGCCAACGGCAATTCTCTCGCCTTCAAAAGCCCAATACTCTGGAGTGAGCCCGTGTCTGTGTGTTTCGATTTCGCAGGGCGCTTTGTGTCCACATGCCTGCCCCGCCTCTTCCGTCACCGCCTGATGCTCATATGGTTTGGTCACTCGCTCGAGGACTCTCACACACATTCCCGCCTCAAACATTACAACGTGTACTTGCACAAGCTCTCAAATATTTAAGTTGAGGCGAGTTAATTACTTTTACACGGAAACGGTTTTCAGTAAACATGTTTGTTCAGACAGTTTATTGTGATTTTTAATTATTTAACGATATTCCTTGCAATGACCTTTTTTTGCGATTTTATTAGTTTAAAGAGTATTGTATTCTTAAATTACGCAAATAAAGTAAGTTCATTTGGCAGTTTAAAAATTACTACCTCATTTTTTTTCTAACTTACTTTTGGACTGAATTTCCATCCAACACATTCTTGGAATTTAAGCATTACTTGAAGTAATATTAAGATGCTTGTTCATTTTCTGCATTTTCTAATGAATGCATCAATCGAACAAAAGTAAATAAAATAGTTCATATAATTAAACGTTTTCGAAAATTGTAGTGTTGGTGAAAGTAGTTAAGTTTTCATCGTTAGATAGATGTGGACCAGTCTATAATATTGATACTTCGGCAGGTTTTCACGTGTTTATTGTATAATGAACGTGTCTACTGTAATGAAGGAGTCAAAGTCGAAGGGGCTCTACCGGAATCGAGCCTATTGTATGATTACCAAGTATTCTTAATTTTCATAGAAGTCCGACACCTTCTGTGAGCCGTATTCTTCTACAATTTTGGTTCGCCTAAAACAAGATTTTAAAAATTCGCGCAGTATAGTGTTTTATGGTGGATATCTCAATGAACTCAGGCCAGAATACAGACACACTGTGAGACAAGGTTACGAGAAATATTTATGATACATCATAAGATACACCTTTGTACTGTGATATAGTAATTGAATGAATTGAAGTAATTGAACTGTGATATGTAATTGCATGCGCGTCAAGTATATCAGTTAGTATGGTGTACTATAGAAAGTGACGGTGTTCTTTCACCGTTAAGATAAATTATCTAGCGCCGACCTACACGCCGACTTGAGCTTTTTTTCCCTCCAAATTCCTCCCATCAGCGAGGCCCCGCTCTATCCGGGTCAGTCTCTATGCTTCCGACCGTTGCTAGATTTTCCTCCAGACAGTGATTAAATTCAGTCAAGACTTTCAGAAAAATTAAGTTCCAGAAACAATGTGCAGCACAAAACCATACAGCATATCCAATCGCATATAATCTTAGATGATAATATGGGAAAAGCGTGTTCATGATCAGAAGTAATGCCGATAAAAAATTGTAGGCGGCCCTGGGTTCAATTCCCAGTCGGGACAAAACTGAATCTGTAGCTTTCTAATAAAATTAATTTGCTCGGTTTCTATAGCTGAGGGGGCGAAATAAAAAGCTCAGACACTACAAGAAGGCTAAGTACAATGATGCGTTTTGCTCGCGAACATGTCTCCCTTATTCTTAGTTGTGAAAAATGAATGAAAACAGATCCCGGGCTTGGGATCACTGTTTGCTGGCAAAATTCGGATTAATCTGACTGTAAAATACCAGATAAATACATACTTGCTTACAGAAGTGTGTATAAATTTACGCGTGTGTACATTATGAAACGATGACGTCATGATGGGTATTAATACTCAAATGTGGTATTACGATACGAACGAGTATTGTAAACACACGAGTCGCACCCATTACATCGAGTTTAATCCAGTATTTTTTCTACCTCTTATGGTAACGTTTACATTGAATCGTTTCATGGCTGTTGACATGCAGAATTTACCCAAGACCACCTAGCGGACAGCTTCCTACCGTCTCCACCGCAGGTGGCTTTATTTTATCAGACAGCCTGCGAGGGAGTACAGACGTTGCGGCACTAATTCCGATGCCATGTTCGCTTTTTGTCTTATTTATGAAGGTGTCAACTCCATTTTTTATTCACTAGACATTTGAAACTAAAGAACTGGTCGGTTTTATAGGACAACCACACCACAGCATCATATAACACAAAATGACTTGCGTTGAGAGCTTAACGTCAATCTAACGTGCCCTCCAATAACTATCACTGCGCTAGTCAAATAAGATCAAAGTGAAATTACGATCCAATTTATTTTAAGTAATATTCCACAAAAAAAATACTAATAATGAGTAAAATCTGACAAGCATAATATTAAATGTAGTTTTAACATACACAATTGAACGAAACATTTACTATAACGATTCTCAATGATAAATTAAAAGGCAATACTTGCTTTGTAAGCTTCTCGGTGATTGGTCAAGAATCTGTATCATAATGAAATCTGCATCGTTTTGAGTATCATTATGCAACGGATTGCAGCAATGAAATGACAGAATTATACAATAAGAGTAGAAAAAATAGTTTATGCAATTATTAGTTAGCATAATAAGTGGCATTTTGGCCGGTCTTTCCTAATATAAGCGATTCAAGGCACGGCATAAGGGGTGGAGACGGGTAAAGGGGGCGTGGCCGGAGGGACAGGGTAGGAGTGGGCGGAGTGGCTGACACTTTTAAACATACGATACAGAAATTCTCTGATTACGCTGGGTAATCAGCTAATAATAATAATAATAATAATAATAATAATAATAATAATAATAATAATAGAGGAAAATGTACAAACAAGTATCTACAATAATAATTTCACACGCGTAAATACGCACGCTTGAATACGCTCGTAAATTGACACAAAAATGACCAGCCTCCCCCCATCTGAAAAGTGTAAGTAGTTTCGTAAGATATCCAGGTAGACTGAAAAAATTCGAGAACATTGAACACAATCAAATACTTGCATTTTTTTCAGTCAATATCGAAACTGCTTCATCTGCAGTTTTTGATCCCTGATATTAAGACTCGTATTCAGCCCGTCATTGCTTACAACACAGCTGACGCTATGGGACGAGGGTGAAAAAAGGTACAGTATTCACGAGAGCCGCTGCGGAGCAGCAAATTTTGCTGCTTCAGGACCCCATTGATTTATTGATGATTCCAGGCGCGGAAAATGATAAGTTTATTTATTCTCGTAAGTGTAGTGTAGGCGGATTCGGTGGTATAACGGTCAGCGTACCGGACTGTTGTACCCGACTTTGCGGGTTCATCGAAGCCGTGGATTTTTAAGGGCGAAAAATCTTTTTTAAAAACGAAATTTGCGTGGTTAGACGGAAGAGCGGGCCTGATGGCCCGAGACTCGCCACGTAAAATAAAGCATTCACTAAAACTAGTGCATGCGTTTTCCTCGATAGGAGCTGTGATATTCCCCCGCCTGGGGTGAGATCCGTCTTCGACCAACTGTTGGCTAACGGGCATTTTCCAGCCAGGTATCTCCCAACAGCGGGGCACCGCCTCGGTCGGGGCAATCGCTAAGCTTCCAACTGGTCTCCCGGCATGTGTGGTGGTGTAATGCAAGTTAGTGCAAGTGTCTGTAAGGAGTGACGTTATGACAAAGAAGAGGAACGTAAGATCGAACTCTACGACAAAAAAAATTACAAGGATAATATTTTATCTATTAAAAATCTTAGTGATAAAAATGGTTGGCATAAAAACACCTAATAAAAGCATTAAATAGAATACATTTTATAGGGTAAGCATAGAAGAGAAAACAAATTTTATTCACACCATTTTACTCCGAAATTCCTGTCCAAATTTAATCTAAACTTTTATAATAAATATTTTGATCTTATCTGAAAAACGTATTTACTTGGATTTCTCTATTTGTGACGGTTCTTGTTCCCTTTAAATCCTTTATTATCTCCAACCGCATCTCAAAATAGGCAGAATGCGTACAGAATTAGAACTCGTCAAAACTGCATTACTTGGATTCATAAACATGTTGCCACCACGGCAGTGATGGCTCTTACCAAATGCTAATTCGACCTCTTTTCTTCGCCTCCGAGTCTCTCCGACATCTCATCTTCGCCATCCTCCGCACTCTGCGCCGATTCAGTCTTCTTCCTTCGAGGTCACCACAAGAATACATTGTGCCCACGCGAGTTTGCTAGTGAGTGAGAATTTAATGTTTCCGGGCGTATGAACCACTATGGTCATTGCTTCGACCTGTGTGTAGTGCATGCCCTGGCCGCGAGAAGACTGTGTTGTTGCCCCGCAGGAAAGGGAGATCCGACGCCGACCTACCCGTCGATTTGAAGAGTTTTCCCACCCCTAGATATTTCCCCCAGTGGGACATTACTCCAGTCACGACAAGCTCCAAACTCACGACTAGTCTCCCATGATGTGTGGGGGTGCATTGCGAGTAAGTGTAAGGGTTAAGGGTGTGTGTACTTGTGAGTGTGTGGCGCCACCAGCGGCGGCGTCTACGTTTATTGAAGGAGTTGTTTGTTTGTTAGTGATTCCGGCCACGTCAACAAACGAGGTCATTAGTCACGTAAGTGTAGTGCGTGGTTTGCTCCTTTGGGGGTGGTAGTGATCTTCCCCAGGTGGATGGCGAGATCCGACGCCAACCTACTGTCGGCTAGCGGGGTTTCTCTGAACCAGGTATCTCCCACCTGCAGGGTACAGCCCCATCCGGGACAAGCTCTAAGCCCCCGACAGGTCTCCCTGAATATGTGGTAGTGTACTGTAGTATATTAGTGTGTGTGTGTGTGTGTGTGTGTGTGTGTGTAAGGGTGGTGAGGATGGGGCAAGGAAGAGGAAGGAAAGATGGCGCGCATTTCGTGGCCCATTTCTTAGGGTAGTGCTCCGGCATTGACCTGGTGTTGATCGGAGAAACCACGGAAAACTACCGATCAGTGCAGCCGACCGCTAGAATTCTCCTCATTACACCGGCTGAATTTGACCTCCAAAATATCACCACCGTCAGGACCCGCACCATAGTAGTACCTCCTGATCAGAGAGACTGCAGCATCAGTTGATGCCCAGAGCCACCTCTCCCGGTCATTCATGATCACATTTTCTAGATACTCAACAACTGAATTCTGGCCGCTGCTGCATGTTACATGTTCGTATTATTAGTGATCTACAGAAATAAACATATCATTGTATTTCTGTGTACCCAGATTTCTTGAAAAACCCTCCGCTTGACCAATTTGGAAATTCACTTCGGCAACAATTCGCGTGAGTGCGTTTCGCTGAATCGCGCCCGCGCCCCCATGTTCCGAGGGGACGTGGGCGGGGGGGAGGCGCTCGGGCGCCCGGCAGGAGAAGTTGGAGGGCCGCCACGCTGCACGCTTCGCCTCGACGAGCGGACTCGAGTGTGAGCGCGAACGCGGAATTTGCTCCGGAGAGCTTGTTTACGCTCTGTATCAAAGTGCTGAGTGCTGTTCTCTATAGTTAACGGGCTTCGGAGAACAACTCTTGGGAAGAAGCAATACGACGAATGGAAATAAATACATTAACGTCGTATGGTTATTTTAGGACATTGATCAACTTTAAATAAACTTTTTATTGAGGAAAAATATGGGTGTGCATTTGTCAGAATTCATTAACTTACGAGCTTCTACACAGTACTTGAATTACGACATTGGATTTCAATTTAATATTGTGACATAACGAAAATGACGTACATTTGATTTAGGTACATAAACGTCGAAATGTGGATATTGCAAAAGACGTGGGTTTCTATGGTGCAGATACGCATAGGACACCGTAGCAACGCGAGTTCGCCCTGAGACGTGGGTTTCTATGGTGCAGATACGCAGATGACACCGTAGCAACGCGAAACAACAATAGAGAGAAAACACAGCGAGCTTTGAAGGATGGACCAGATTGGGAATTATGGCATTCCGACTCGTGTCGTGGTGGTGAGCGGATCGCTTGCGCGTTTTTTTTGCTTGAGGTTAATTATCAAATCGGGACTTACATTTATTAGTAATTACGTTTCAATATATGTAAAAATAAAGTGAATAATATGTAATAAGAAAACGTATTTTTATGTGCAATGAAACTAAACAATTATTTTTTTGAACGATAATTATACAATTATTAAGTCTTCTATTTACCAAAGAATGTTTTGAGTTTGATGTCCTAATTGAAAACGTGAATGGAAAATCCCGAGAACACGAATTCGCCAAAGTGTTAACCCCTTTGTAGTGATTCTAATTAAATATTAAGGACAATTTACATTAAATAATTCATACAAAAGTCAAAATAAACATATTAATTTTTGAATCATGTCTTTATGTAACGATAAATTATTTATAATGAAATTTTCTGTGGAACGTAACAAAAATAAGAATCCTTTCTACCTAACGGAACAAAAGAAACAATACATTTATTTCACGTTTTATAGCCAATTTTTCCTTTAAAATTTCGAAATTACAGCCAACTAAATTAACTTTATTAAATCATAAATAACTAAAAACTTCATAATTTCAGATAAATCTTAAAATTAAATCATAAATAACTAAAAACTTCATAATTTCAGATAAATCTTAAAATTAAACAAAAATATTCATAAAGAAGATCTTGGCTGTTAGGGTGACGCCGCGTTAAGGGCAGAATTGCCGACACCCGGACAGCTTAGATCTTCATGATTCTGGCCACGGAAGCCTACGACTTCATTTAAAAATATTCATAATTGTTATATTTTCTTAATTCACCCTTAATACTCCGAAATTGAAAAAAAGGCTTCTTCTATTGAGTTTAATTCGCAACACGAAGTCGTTAAGAAGTAACTGCGTTGTGTGGGAAACGGAGGCTTCTGGGTGTAATCTGCTGAATACCAAATTAGCAAACAGCCTGGCGGCGGCTGCGACGGCGGCGGAGGCCATGGACTCGGGAAGCTCCGAAGGCTTCCGAGGGAACGTCCGTCCCCAGCCTAATTTACAGCCTTCTCGCACACAGGCGACCCGCGGAGGGTAACAGCCCCGCCCAGCCCCGCCCAGCCCCGCCCAGCCCCGCCCAGCCCCGCCCAGCCCCGCCCAGCCCCGCCCAGCCCCGCCCCGCTCCGCCCCGCTCCGCCCCGCTCCGCCCCGCTCCGCCCCGCTCCACCCGCTCCGCCCCGCTCCGCCCCGCTCCGCCCCGCTCCGCCCCGCTCCGCCCCGCTCCGCCCCGCTCCGCCCCGCTCCGGCCCGCTCCGCCCCGCTCCGGCCCGCTCCGCCCCGCTCCGCCGCGCTCCGCCCCGCTCCGCCCCGCTCCGCCCCGCTCCGCCGCGCTCCGCCCCGCCCCGCCCCGCTCCGCCCCGCTCCGCCCCGCTCCGCCCCGCTCCGCCCCGCTCCGCCCCGCTCCGCCCCGCTCCGCCCCGCTCCGCCCCGCTCCGCCCCGCTCCGCACCGCTCCGCACCGCTCCGCACCGCGCTTCTCTATTCACCCCTCTCTGCCCCGTTCCACTTGACGCCTTCTACTTTGTCCTACATTGCCGTTCCATTCCTTTCAACACCATTCCTCTCCACCCCATCCCACATCTCTCTCCACCTCATCCTATACTATACTTTCCACCCCATTCTACACCGTCCCTCTCCACCCCATTCTACACCGTCCCTCTCCACCCCATTCTACACCATCCCTCTCCACTCCATCCCACACCACCTCACTCCACCCATCATAGACAATCTCGCTCCGTCCCAAACTACACACCCCATACCCATATCGTTCATTCCCACCTCAATCATTTCCGTCACATTCTTGCCCTGTCAGCTCCGTCTGAGTCTGCCACGTTCCTCCCTAATTTACTCCTCCCCGCCTGTCTGTGCACCGACAATCTTATCTATGCCACCTCCCTCGTCCGGTTCCACTTCGTCCCTTGCTTCTTCGCCCTGAATATCTCCGTTACATTCCTTTCATCACCACCTTCCCCCGTCCCTTCTTCACACCAGACCTCTCCGCCATGCGCCTCTCAACAGACCTGACCCCTCCCCCACCTCATCCTATCTGACCATTTTACACATTTTGCAATTATTCCCTCTCTGCATACTGATATCTCTACAATTTACCTTAAAACATGTTTGCTGTCATGTTCCGTCCAGTTACTTATTTCACTCTGTTTTCGCTTTAAGTTAACCACTTGCCCTCTGTTTCTCTGCACCCGTGGCTTGGTCTTGCCACCGCCTCTCGCCGTCCCTTCGGCACTTGAATTCCACTCTCCGTGTAAGGTCGCAACATTTCTAGTGAGCCGTTCCCATTTCATTGTGTCTCGTGCGTCGGTGCTACTCGGCCCCAGTTGCCGCTTCCTACCACTTGGCATTACTTCTACTCGCCTCTCCCGCTACCCGAGCTGGACCTCCCTTCCTCCACTCATGTTAACTCATGCACTCGCCTCACACAACTTGTCTCTCCGTTTATCATTGTAAGTTTATTTAATGTTTTTCTTACCGTACTCCTTCATGCACTACTGTGTCTCCAAATCGTCGTTATCTCGCAGAGCATCGTTCCCTCAGCCAGTCTGTGTTTCAGCCTCGTTTGTCTAGGTTTCTTGGTGGGATGAAAAATCCAAACTTGCTTTTCCATCGAAAACCATGGAAAAAAAACTTCCAAACTTCCAAACCTGTTTTTTCTACAGAGAAAAGCTGGGACGAAAAAACCAAACTTGTTTTTTCATCCCAGCTTTTCTCTGTGTACCTCTCGCTCTACCCGATCCTCACTGTACCTACGCCCCTCTCTAGGCATCTCCCTCTTCCAACTTCCGGCTGTGTTCGCCTCCCTGCAACCCCCAGACTATCACTCTGCCGTCTTGTCCAGGGCCCGCGCTTCCCTAGCTGCCCTTCTTGCCCTGTGCCCTTGCGCGCTTCCTGTGGCCACCGCGCGCCGTCGCAACCTGCCCTCCTGCCGCTTCTCTCCGCTTTGCCGGCCCCGCTTCACGACGGTAAAGCGGCGACGGTGGCGACGGTGGCGGCGGTGGCGGCGACGGCGGCGGTGGCGGCGGTGGCGGCGGTGGCGGCGGTGGCGGCGGTGGCGGCGGTGGCGGCGGTGGCGGCGGTGGCGGTGGCGGCGGTGGTGGCGGCGGTGGCGGCGGTGGCGCCGGTGGCGGTGGCGCCGGTGGCGGTGGCGCCGGTGGCGGTGGCAGTGCCGGCGCCAGCAGACGCCTCCGAAGCTCCTACATTCCCATTAGCTCTTCCCGCCCGTGAAAACGCACGCTCGTATATCTGCGTCTGTGAATGCGTGTATTATACAGCTCCCGACTAGCAACGGGCCGAGCCGCGCCGGCTCCCCGCTTGCGCCGCGGCGCCTCGACCCAGTTTCCTCCCGCCTCCGCTGCCCTCCTCGCGGCTCCCTTTCCCTGGCGCCTATAATCTCGCATCTGCTTTTCCCCGCGCGGTGACCCACTTGGGCTCTCCGCGAGAGCGTCGCCTTCCGGTTCATCGCTTCCAAAATCTTGTGTTTCTCCCTATCTGTGTAATTTACCGACGTTTTGTTAGGGACGTCTGTGTTCTTGCTTTGATTTTTCGCTCTTAGTCTCTATTCCTTTCATTATGCCTCATTTTGTTGCTTTTGTGTCTTCTTGCTTAGCGACCCTGATATTTCCTTGTGTGTGAAGCATTTCGTTCTTCTGTGTCCAAAGAAGTTATCATTATACGAATGAAAGCTTTTGTAAGTATTTGAATGATTTCATAATTGATATTTTTTACTGTATCGTACATTTTTTTCAACCCTTCCAAAGCATTATCTTTAATTTGCATTTAAAAAAAAAATCTTTTATACACTACTCTTTGACTTTCATTTTACTTTCTCGTATGCGTTCATAATACGGCATAATATACGTAGTGGAGAGAATGTTATGTAAAGATTGCCGAATATCGATGTCGAGATATCAACGAAAATAAACATTTTATGGTTCCTAAGTATTGAAAAAGTGTTTTTTTCAAAACCTGCATCTCTTTGTCCGTCTGTACGTTCATCTATATCTGAACAACAAACTATTCGTAGGATTTTTCCAAAAATTAGCATTCTCTCTGTCGATCTAGCACGACTCAAAGCTCTGCGATTTTGAAAAACGTTCTTTAAATTTTGGAGGTACTTGACATCAACCCTCTCGGACATTGTCAACTTTCTCAAAACGTCTCTAATTTTTAGTTTCTCGCTATCACTGACGCAATAGAGAGATAGTTATGTAATGTTGCACGAAAAAACGCAGAAAAACTCTTATTATAGGGCACTGGTAACAAAAGGTGGATAAATTCAGATGCTAAATTTAGAAAAAAAAACGTATAACACGTAGTGTAGCCAGAATATATGTTTTGCGGGTCCTTGTTAACGAAAAATCGATTGACGGCAAAACGTCCGTCCGTCCATCCATCCGTCCGTCTGTCTGTGAACAACGCTAGCAGCCAAACCATTCTGCCGATTTTCTCCAAAATTGTTATTCCCAATCGATCTGCCTGATGTTGTGTCCCCTTTAATTTAAAATCCATATTTTAATTTTGGGTGTACTTTAAATTAAGCCGCTGGAACATTTTCAAAATTTTCATACAAATGGCTCCAATGCTTTTTATTAAACTTGTATATTACTGTATAGTGTGGAGGTCATAAGACAATCGCGCATTTGCAAGAAGATCCCATGTTCGTTTAAAACAAATTTTTCGAAAATTGAAAAAATTCAACAATTTTTTCGGCGTCTTCCTACAATTACAATTGCACTTAATGAAATGTTCATGAAAAACTGATCTAAAAAATGTTATGTTCAATTTTTCAAAATCATGAGAATTTTTATTTGCAAAATTTTGTGTCAAACAAGCAGTTTTTATTTCCATTAAACCATTTTTACTTAAAAGGGCGCTCTTTTGATTTAATTTAGTCCTTAAATAGAGAAAAGAACGCTTAAGAGAATGGCGCAGCTCTCCTGTTCATTTTAAATTAAAAAATAACTTCTGTGTCTTCCTACAACTACAATTGTGAAGATAGTTTTTTTTTAATGAAATGTGTTCATCAAAAACAGATCTTCAAATAAGGTCATGTTGAATTTTTTGAAAATATGAGGGTTTTTTGGTAATTTATTGACAAACATGGTCGCCCGCTCCGAATTTACTGCGCTTCGTGAACGTAATTCCAGACAGATGGAAACTTTGTAGGTTTGATTTTGTATATAATTTCATAATTATTTGTTCGTTTCTTTCATTCAAGATCTTGTTTCACATTTACAAATTAATTTTTTAGAAATAACTTAAAACCTAGTTGAAATGCATGAAATGAAAATTGCTAGTCTTTAGGGAATATCAGATTGAAATGCAACAATGGTTCGGCAACAATGATTCGGGAGCTAATTTCTGTGAAGTACGTCTTATTGTGTGAACATGATTTACCTGAATGGAAAGCAGTTATAATTATCAAATTTCTGTTGATATTTGCTTGAAATTATGTAGTTTTTGCATCAAATGTTCTATAATTTGTAATGAGGTTTACAAAAGATGATCAAGATCGGTTAATTCGGAGAGAAATTGTGGTAAATATAGTTGTTTTGTTTTTTAATTAGCCAACTATGATCCCATTAAGAGCAAAGGCCTCCTGTCTTTTTGCGGAGAATACTGAATAAAGTGATAAGGGTGATGATGAGAGTGAAAGGACGAACACAAATACAACCATGCGTGAGGTGGGACTCGAACCCTCGGTTCTTCGGTCCGAGATCGCCACGACACTACTGCGTTACCGATCTGACACCCGAATCGGCGGTATAAATAGTATTACATAACTTACTAAAGGCGAGAAAGTACGTGCTGTTTTGGAATCATAGTTTTCTTTAAATTTCTCTTTGAACCACAAGTTCAATATAATTAGAAACCCTAACACATTTTTATGACACAGCAACCACACGAAACAAACTGAAAGTTAAAGGGTAACTGCTACGGCCAGGCTGGACGAGTACACCTAGATACCGCGCAAGGCAGTTTAGAAACCAGTTAGTCCTAGCGAAAACGGAAAGCACGTGTGGCGTCATAGAGAAAAACACACAGACATTTACAAGTATGTACAAGTTTATTTACATGTATGTACAATAACCAACTTCTGCTTCGAAACTACATACTTGTAAGTATATCCCTGTGGATACCCCACATAGCTAGGGAGGCCCCGTCTCCTCTGACGCTACTCCCGCGCCACTGCCGTGACCTCGTCACCCGTGCACTAGGCACGACACGCTCCAGCCTGGGCGTAAAGTTTTGCGCATCGCGCGAGGTTTCCAGAATAAAACCCACCGTCTGAGCTCGTCGGCTCGATTTTATACCAGAGTGCAGCCGTCACGTGACCGTCCTAGGTGTGGGAGGGAGGCTCGCGTCTACCACGTGACCTTCCCGGTCAAGCTGGCGTCCCCTTTGTCTAAAGGTATCCCAACGCCGGGGCGCTAAGCTATTCATGCCCGCAGGTATGCGATTCTTCCGCTCCTCCTCCCACCCACGGCCGCCAACGTGACGCTGCACACGTCTGCGTGAGCAAACTCATCCAGAGGCTCCCGGGGACAAAGCTGTTCCGCGTGCGATCTCCTCCAGAGGCTCCCAGTGACACCCTGACAGGATAAGAACACGTTCAAAGTCAACCACACACGGAAATATTTTGCGTATAAACTCGTCTAGAGCAGTCAAAAGGTTAATATGCGTTTACAATTATTTTTAATCGTTCATATAATATTTTGGTTCCAAATCAATCAATTCTCTCAGTAATCAAACACGTGAGTTTTACTTAACTGTTCTAATGTAATGCCTAGTAACATGTAAGGCAAGTCTTAGATACAGCAGTTTCATAATGAATGTTACAAATTTCTACGTCATGATGAGGGGTCGAAAATAATCACTTTCTCTCAAAATAGTTGGCAAATGCTTCTAACGGGGTTATATACATTTTTATGTGGCATTTGAACCTTATTTATAGGGAATTCAGAGCTTTGCCAAGTCCCGTTCTGACGCAGTCAAGGTGATTTCATGCACCTCCTGCATGTCCGTGCACGTGAGATTGCCTAAAAATTAGGAGCAAATCCCATAGAAGTGTAAAAAGTTATCATTTTCGACCCCTCTATATACCCAAGAAGTGTGTATCATTCGTTTTGAGACACTTTTTAAAGTAATTTTTCAATGCAATATAGCGAAGTTGTCGTGCAAATAAACATTTAGTAAAACGTCTAATATGATATGTGATTTTTCTGATATCTTATTAAGCATTTTCAAGTCATTAAATTTAATCAGGGTTTCTCTAAAATATGGATTTTTTTAAAAAAAATTATGAGTCTGTACTGATGTTTCAGTAGAATTGATAAGAAAAATCGTAAAAGAATTACATCAAAACTCAAGAAAGTGTATGTTGTACTAAGTTAAGACAAGAGAAAATCACTCTAGAATTTATGTTTATTTCATAAATAAATAATTACAATTGGAATTAACATACATATACATGCATCTATTTTATTTTACATTAATATTAAAATTAATATTAATGTAACAAAAGACATCAGATTTGCATTTAGTTTGCTTCAAACAAATTGTCTTCAATACACGTACTTTACAAAAAATAGTGGTTTTATCACATAAGTACATTTGGAGATATTCGGTTTCCTTTATTTGTAAATTTGTCAAAATATGAAAAATCCTGTAATGATTCCAAAGTGAAAATATCAACATCAAATTCTCCACCCATTCCCCACATAATTTCGGGTTTCATTGGTCCAAACAAGGTCCTCTGACTCTCTACGCTGTTTTATCCATTCCAAACTCTATAGAAAACATTACACAATGCTTCTCGTCATGCATCAATAATTCTGAAAAATGAGTTGTTTGTTGAAAAGTCATTTCCCTCAAGCAAACTCACATTTAACATGTTTAGTTTGAATTTTTATGCAAGAGTTTGTTTTCACAAAGTGTCTTTTGAATGAGAAGTGAACACAACGCTTCACATTACGCAACAACACAACATCCTGCTTACCATTTGTTTACGAGACCACGAGGTGCGGTGTAGTCGATCTAACCAGTTTAAATTCAAAGTAGATTTACGCAAATAAAATAAGTTTTCGTCTTCGGTCGTTTCATAGAACGACATTAAATTACTCACACGCATAACTTTCCAAATGCAAAATGTGATGGACTAGAACCTCGGGAGAGTAATTCCACTAATGCTTACATGCACGAGTGGCGTTTATTGACAACTAAACTTCACGTAACTTCATTCATTGTTCGCTTTTATATACACAAAACTACTGCATGCTCGCAAAGGGCTGGGCAGATTCTCGACTGTTTCGTTTGGACAAAATCTCAAACAATTAAACATCGAAATTGATCATGTTTCTTAGAAATTTCCCCAGATAATTAAATACGCGTGCATCACCTTTGTACCTTTAATGAAAATGAATTTTATTTTACGTATTACTATTTTTAATAGTAAAGAAAAATGATTGGTAAAAAATGTAATGTAAAATATTGGGAACGTTTCTAAAATGTATGCCAGATCAAGCGGAAAGAAATTCCGTAATCATAATCTACATGTTCCAAAGAACACATTTTTTTGTTGCACTTTTTAAGACATCTCGATACGAAGAAATAAATAATTGTTTTGTTGTAACATGTTCCATTACTATTTTAACCGAATATTCTCCGGACTTTATTCCTAACAATATTTAAGTTAGAAAGCCGCGCTTCTGTCCCACGCTCTAACTCAAGGTCAGATCAACTTCTTCATATACCTTTTTATAGGTATTAAGGAAACATTCAGAAACGTACTGCAATCTCTCCCGTTACCGTAAGGAAATATGCGCACAACCATTGGCGATGTGGTAAATTAAGAAAACATAAAAATAATTTTGGTGTTACTGCGTTTACGTCACATTTCAATGCCTCTGATTTATTTTAATCTGCTAATATTGCTCCAAAGAGAGTTAGTCTTGCAAAAACTATTAAAAAATCATTAAACTCGGAGTTTCAACAGAAAATGCTCACAGCTACACACAGGATGACCGTTCCTCGCCCAAAGTTTTGTTACATCCGTTCCTTGCTCTATGCACATCGCACAGTTCATTGACGCGCGAGCTATCCTGGTTTATCACCCTTGAATTTTTTCTCTGCAGCTACGAAGTTTCTTAAAACAAGACAAATGAGTGAAGTGTAATGTAGACGACATTGCTGCGCGTATATACAATGTTGTGACAAATGTAAAAGAAGCGTTTCTATTAGTTCAGAAAAGTATCGCTGCTCGACACTCCACCCGATCCACACTTGGCGAATGCTGTAACAGTAACACGGGAGCGATAGCTCAATGCATCAATTGATGTCACTGCAGCGCCTCTCACCGGGAGGTCCTAGGTTACACTCCCGACGGCGGCAGGATTTTCGACACTAGCTTTTCAGCTAGGTCGAATTCAGTCGCTGTCTGGACGAGAATTCTAGTGGCCGGCTGCTCTGATCGGTAGTTTTCCGTGGTTTCTCCGATCAACACCAGGCGAATGCCGCAGCAGTGTCCTACCAAACGGGCCACGGACCGCGCGTCCTATTCTCTCCCCTTACACACACACGTACACTAACATGCACTACACTACCACATATTCCGGGAGACCGGTCGGGAACTTAGAGCTTGTCCCGGCTGGGGCGGTGCCGCGTTGGTGGGAGAGTCCTGGTTAGGGGGAAACCCCACTAGCCGACGGTAGATCGGCGCCGGATCTCGCCATCCGGCGGGGGAAGATCACAGCCATCTCCCGAGAAAAAGCATGCAATACACCAACGAGACTAATGGCCAAAGCAGTTGATGCGTCCGGAAACACGAAAAAATCAATCAATAATAATGAAAATAAACTAACAAACGGACCGAAGACCGCGCGGAATCTTTCCTTCATCTTCCTTGACCTATCCTCACCCCTTACGCACGCACGCACACACACACACACACACACACACACACACACACACACACACACACATATATTTATTACACTACCGCAAATGTTGGGAAACCAGTCGGGAGCGTAAATATTGTCCCAGTTTGTGGGGGATACGTGATGGGGAAATGCCACTAGACGATGTGTAGGTCGAGGCCGAATCTCGCCCCTCGGTGGAGGAAGATGATCACCATCTCCCTCCGCGGTAACAAAAAACGTGCACTTATCTGAGGAATAATCTTAGTAGTTGACGCGCACGGAAACATTAATACAACAATAGCAACATTAATCAATCAATTTTTTTAAACTTACTGCCTCAGTATGGTCAGCGATCAGGGTCAGTTTTAGTATCTTACAAAACAGGAATGCTTGAAAGTAAGAAAAAATCCCAGTTCTGCTATCTGTGGCGCGCTGCAGTTGATTGTGTGTCAATAGTCTAGAGGAAGCGCCTCCTCTACCTTTCTTCAGACGGGGTGACTGGTGCGCTGAACACTGGTGGCGCGCAGATAAGCCTTGAACCAGGGCACGCCCACTGGATCTCCAACTTAAACAGCCCTGTTGTAGAGGGAGCGGGGGTGGAATTGAAGGATGAACTCTCATCATCCCGTTCGTCGTACGTATACACAAAGTAGGCTTCAAGTCGCGACTAACTCTGACACCTTTTGCAAGGATTCACTTAGTGCGGTACGCGATTGGATGAAAACAGCGGAGAAATGGAGGAAAAAATAAAAAATGAGATTCATATAAGTTATTGTCACCTTGATGCTCTGTGACGTCATAGACTCTAGCCTGCTTGCTCCAAATCGACCCTCGAAAAGTAGGAAGTCCTTTACGTGCCGATGAGCACATAATATTCCAGTGACTACAAAAATGTTGATATTTCCTAGATTTTTAGAGCTTGAGAGTAGTAATTACGATACCAGGGCGGGAAGTGTTACATTACGAATGTGATGTTTCCAGCCGAGACGATGTTAGGAGCCGAGGCTGGAATAACAAAAGGAGTACTAAATTCCGGTCCGTGTGTCATAACAAGTTTTATTTCATACTAGATTCCATTTTGTGTATTCTGGAATAACGAACAGGATTTCATTAGCGGTGCCACTAAATTTTTAGGGGGAATATAAAAAGATCTGATTTAATCAACAGGAATAGTAGACATTGGATCCTATTGTTTAGTTGAAAACAATATTGAAGTAAATCATTAATTGAGTCACCGAGGAGGCCTAGTCAAATACACAAGTTGCACAGACACGACTTCCTCTAATTATTAATATTTAAAACAAAGCTGCTACCTGTCCTCAAGAAAGAAATAATATTTGCCTTCTTTTTGTCTATAAATTGTTTTTGTACGTACTATATGTAATGTTTTCAATATATATATATATATATATATATATATATATATATATATATATAATGTGTGTGTAATTATTGTTATTATGTATAAAGAATATAATTTCAGTACGGTAACGTAGTACATTCCACATTGTTTAACACAAAATGGAATCTAATATAAAATAACATATATATGTTGATACGATCATGATAATAAAAACTTGTTGTAATACTCTAAGAATATGACTAATTAAGTAACAATACAGTGTACTAAATAAAAAGAGGCTTCAGAATAAATGTTAAAAGCAGATAGTGCATGAAAGGAGATCGGAGATCACTTGTCGATAGTCAACGCATGGAGAAAAAGCTCATATGACGGAGTTCCACTCGTGAGAGTTGCGCCTGATGGGTAGGCATCCCATCATGCCTTCATGGTTTGCAGGTTTTCAAAATATTCTCGCTTGCATCAGAACGGGTACCAACCGAACCCGTCTCAGAGAACAAACGCCTACCAATCAGGGCCAAATGTCACAAGGGTTATTTTCACTGTTCTGATATCCTATACAGGACTACACAATAGGACACTATTACACGACACTAGCTAGGTAACTAAGTCGAGTTCAGTGGCTCTCTGGAGAATTCTAGCGTCCGGCTGCACTAGCTGCCGGTAGTTTTTCGTGGTTTCTCCGTTCAACACAAGGTGAATGCTGGAGAATTACTAACGTAACTAACGGGCCACGAACCGAGCGCGATATTTTCTTCCTCTTCCTTGTTCTATTCTCATCTCCTACTCACTTACTTTCACTCACTTGCACTTGTATGCACTACACTACTACACATGCCAAGAGACCGACCGGGAGCTTTGAGCTTGTCTCGGCTGGGGCGGTATCTCATTGGTGGGAAATCTCACTGGTTGGGGAAAACTAGCCAACGGGCTGGTAGGCACCGGATGTCACTATCCAGTAGGGGAAGATCATTGCCACCTTCCAAGGGAAAAAAGTGCAATTCACTTACGGGACTAATGTATTTAGCAGTTGACGCCCCCAGAATCACCAATAAATCAATCTTACTGAATATCTTTCTCATTAATTTCAGAAGTAAAATTGTAGCACAATCAGCATTACATATTTTATATCACATAATACAATAGATATGGTTTCTCCTGAGACAACAATACTTACTAGACATGCCTACACTGTCTTTCAATTTTTCTGTAATATTTTTAATTTTGACTGTCTTATTCTTCGTATTGTTACTACTCATTCTCGTGACACGCGAAATGCATCTTCAGATTGAATTTCTTAACATTTGATTTTTTTTCAAACACATGAAACGCTTCCACCAGTCCTGAGATTAAATTGTCCCGGCCAAGACAGTGGTAGCTGGTGGGAGATACCTGGTTGGGGAAAACAGCAAGTCGATGTGTTTGTCAGCGCTGGATATTAGCATCCAGCGGAGGAAGACTACCGCCACCTCCCATGATAAAAGCATGCTCTACACTTGCGGGACAAACGATCTTAGAAGTTGAAGCACCCAGAGTCACTAATCAATCAAACCAAGTAACGTGGCCAACAGGACAGTTAAAAATACGCCTTTGCCAAAGCCATTGCATTTCATTCTATATTTCTTCTCAGACTTCTGATACGGTGCACTGGCGATAAAGAATAATTCCCAAAACTTGTTTTATGTTTTTAGTGAGAACCCAAAATTTTGAGCGTAGGGTATAACGAAGATATTCTGTGATGTGGAGTTCACAAAATTTTGAACACGTATGGCCCATGACCAGGTGGTAATGCAATATCGGCACCATAGTACACAAAAGAAAGAGCACTATTATACTGATGGATATTATTTCTAAAGTGTTTTGATATGTCATCATCTCCTATAAACAACTTTGATTTCTTCTGGCATATTGCTCGAAGGTAAACTTATTTTCCCATTTAAGCAACACAAAGTACACTCGTTTGCAGAATTTCTCTCATATGGGAAGTACAAAGCAGAACAAAACTGACATTTCATTGACAGCGACCCAACAGAAAACGAAACGACCTCACTAACACGACACCTACGCCGACTTTCTCTTTCCCTGTGTCCACTTAATGTACGTTTGCGTCTTTTGGGGCGCGTGGGCAACGATTCTGAATTCGACATAACCTGTGAACAACTTCACTACTTCAGTACAACCGAGCAAAACCCACTGTCCGAAAGTTCTCTACAAAATACACCACAAAAGCAAATACGTGCAAACTGTCAACGCCACAATGCAATTATTACACTGAAACAAAACGTTGACAAATTGTAAACAAATCTCAATAATCAAAACAAAACATAAAGCAGCGCCACCATGAAGCAGCGTGGACTCGCATCTATCGACGCAAATATATCGATTTTGAAACAGCCACCCTTTGGAAGAAAACAATTGACTAATAATAAGCGTACTATAAATGAATGATTTAATTAATTAATTTACACCGTAAGTGTCGGTGAATCAACACAAACAATATCTGATAACACATCTAGCGACCACATTCTTTCATTTAAAGGAAACAAATACTACAATCGATTCAGTAGAAGCTCTAAACGAAGCCATCGCGGAATACCTTATTTTTTTAAATATATAGGTACTGTAACATTTTCACCTAATTTTGTGAAAAAATGGAATACTCCTGTTTCCCTATTCAACTTCAATACCAGTTATGGTAAGACTAGGTTAGTAGACGAGGGTGCGTTGGGGTGTCCACAGAAGGGAAAAGAGCGAGAGGCAGAAATGAGGGGAAGAACTGGCCGTGGTGATGCCCAAGGGAGTTCTGAACCCAGCTAAGCAGGCGTGCCTCACAGGAACGTGTTTAGAAGCCACAAATCTACTCCAGATCGCCGCTGCCCCATTGAGGTCGACCAGGGATTCAAGTCTCTGCCAAAGGAAGCGGAGGTGATGTGGATAGCGTACACTTCCCGTCATCCCGTTCGTCACGCTGGAGCACAACGGAGGCTCCTCTCGGCGGTTAACGCTATCACCTTCTGCGAGGGGCGCTCAACGCAACCCAGCGGAGGCAGCTAAGGCCCCGGCGATGTACTCGCCGGCGCGCTGTGCGTGGCATTTATTGAAACGGAGCACCGCGCTCGCTTTCACCTCTGGAGATTATCGTGCATTACTGTGCGTAATTAAGTGGGTCGATTGTGTGGAGCTTTGTTGATGCAAACATACGAGAGTAATGTAGAGCACTTTACGGGAGATTATGGTCAACAGTGAATGATAATACACAAGAGCTGCGTCCAAGATGGTTAGAGAAAGGGCTAATGAGGGTAAATAGTGGATAAACAACATAAAGTAAACCTCGGCTTTAATGTAAGCGAAATGATGTAAAATTGAACTTGGTGTGAGACGACAAATTTTCTGGAATTCATGCACAGAAAATTCATTTTCTTGAACACCATTGTTTATATGATTTTTTTAAAACTAAGAGCAATCATATAAATAGATAATACCATAAAATAAATAATTTCGCTCAATGAGATAAATGGACTCAAATGCTTGGTTTGATTTCTTGTTTCTTTTGTATCGTTTAAAACCAAATTTCCAACCGTTTCTGGGACCTTCCTCGATCCAGATATTTTATTTATATCCTTTCTCGTGGCTTGGCTCTCACCTAAATAATTTCGATGAGTGTTGCGTGTTGATTTATCCTAAAATATTATTTACACATTATTTACACATTATTTATTATTTACATTATTATTAAAGACACGTCTGAGGGCCAAAATATCTCTCATTTGTCCAAAACCTGATCCTAAAGTAGATGTAGCGCAAGCCGGATTTTTTTATGCCTGGGCAAAGGGAATAGTGTCTGACCGATATATTTTCTTTTATAAAATTTCTAATTTTTGCTGGATTTATTTTTGTTGTTCAGTTATAATAATGTATAATGTATTTAACTGAGAGACTCAATGATTTTAGGTACTACAGAAAATTAGTAAAACGTGTATTTGTACATATTGACATCGGTTTCCTAGGGAAGGGGCTGAAGAGATCAGCCCCTCTTAGTACTTCACTACAAAATGGTCTTCTTACTTAAACGTCATCAGATTCATTATTAGCATGGAGTGTGCGAGCGCTCAGTTAATCGTGTAAGCAATTCTGCCAAAACGTCCTGAGGGATCGTTTTGAGGTAAAGCCATGTCGTTTAGCCGCGGTCTCCAGAGAGTGATGAGCGAATCTCCTTATCGTTGACGATCATTATGTGTCACGCTATCGTTGGCATTTATACGACCTACCAGACTAGAACGTGTTTCGATATAATCTGTTGCCAATTTACATCGATTTTCCACCCTGGACTGCAGATTTGCAGCACCTGGAATTAGGACTGTGCTCTGCGTATGGTTAAGTACAAATTCCATCTCTTTCTTAAATAACGCATCAATGTGGGTGCGCTCCTGAATAGGACTGTTGCAAAATGTCAAAGGCGTGGAACCCTCAAAGCCTCCGTTATTAACATTATTATTATTATTATTATTATTATTATTATTATTATTGTTGTTGTTGTTGTTGTTGTTGTTGTTGTTGTTGTTGTTGTTGTTGCCTACAAAATCCCGTTATGGGCAAAAGGCTTATTGCAAGTGGGAGACATAGTTGACTAGTGTTGCTGTCTCGGTTTTCTCTCTTGCCACTGTCCATTTAATTCGCTCGTCACTTATATAAGCTATCGGCTTTACCCATATATTTTTCATCCCGGTGAATAAGCTGATCAGTCATAAACACTTAATTTCACAGGATAGTAAAACACAACTTGTAATTGAATTAAATCAGAGTTAAATGATATATAACCGAAGGTAATATTTGAATAAAACTATTTGTGTGTAGGTTTTGTTTTAATTTTATTAATCCCTGATTTACAGCATTCGTTTAAATTTTTTTGCTCCCCTGTAAAATTAAGTTTTTTTACTTATCAACTTTTTCACCAGAGTCAAAGATATGAGTTAATGGGCAAAATAATTCCCTACGCCTAGTTTATACCTCTTGAAACGGTATTACCGAGCTCTTTCTTCAAGGCATTTTTCTATCTTGTGCGTTGCGTTCCTGGATTGCGTCATCTCATTTTGAAATCCCATTCAACGTAAGTATGCTTACTATTAAAGGTTAATTAATCACCTTCTCTCTTCGACATATGTTATTCGCACCTCAACTCCATTTTAGAGTTTTGTCTGGATTTCCTTCACTGTAGATCCCTGCATTAAGGAGATGTTTTTTAACGCGTATTTTTATTACAATACAAAAGTAAATTTACGATTACACTATACATAAAATAACATTTATGAAGAAAGAACATTGAATTTTAAATGATATTTCTTTGAAACAATGTCAGAATTGTGGAAGTAATAAAATTAATATTTATACAAAGACTATTTGTTTCGGGTTATCAGTTAAATTTTAGGCTCGTGGTAAATACAAATAGTTCATTGCAATGGGTCATTATTTCATGGCCATTGTAGGAAGCAGTCCCTTTTGGATTAAAATTAAAACATAGCGTAAAATTAGTATAAAACGAAAGAAATATAACAATTACCATGTACGGTATGTTAGGAAATGTATAAGATGTTACTTGTGTGAATGAATATATGGTGTTTGACATTCAATGGCATTTATTTATTTGATATTTATGTTATTGTAGTATGTATTCTTAGTATCGCCGAGTATCTCAGTTAATTAAAGATTAAGGATTTGTGTATTGTTCATTCCATGCTATTAAAAGAGCTCACATAAAAAAGTGTAAAAATGGGAAAGTTGTACTTGTTTCTGGGCGATATGTTTTTTTTTCAAAGTAGCTTACTAAATTATAGACCATAAATAGGAACTTCACATCCTGAATCCTGTAGGTGTAGATCCTATCCCTACTCTCGAAATACTGATATTCTCAGACCATAAGCGGTGCCCACTTCCGTGTAGTAAAATTTTAAATAATAAGTTAACAAGGTAACTGAGTTAAGCATGGGCCTGCAAATACGATTTAGTAAATTAGTCAATAAAAAGGCGTCTGGAATCGTAAGTCTCATTACACTGTTATTACTTTGTAAAGCGATGAATTTTATTGGTAAAGAAATATAATTTTAATAGTTTACAGGATTTTCTTTGATTTAATGTTCACATAAAAAATATTATTTAATTAAAGATTTTGCGTATAGGCATAGGCCTTATCATAGAGGACAAATTGAATTCTAAAACATGTTCCACCACTTTTCTGATAGTTAATAAATATTGCTATGACTGTTGATGATTTTTACATGAGCAGTCACATCGTTTTTCTCTCCTGTCAATTTTTTTAGGAATACGTACAGGTGCCTTGATTTTTAAGACTACTAAGTGATCGTTTCTTTTCCAGTACACACACTAAATCTCCTATATGTCAGAATGAGGTTTTACGTCATAGGCGACGTGTGCTACGAAGGCAGGAAAAGGGCCCGAAGCCCCTTCTTCCTCAACGTCAGTGTTGAAAGAGCCGGATGTTACCCCGTCCCAGATGACGTCAGGGCCTTGGGAAGAAAAATGGTCAGTAGCTCCCAGCGTTTCCGAGAAATGGAAAGCATTGGACGACATCGTTCCTTCAGTGAAGGTGTGAATTAAACATGTGGTAGATAAGCTTTTCATATCCAGACGTTTCCGGCCCGATATAAACAGCGATGTCCGACGTTCCTTATGATAATGTGGGCGTTGCCAGTCTTATTTGAAAACGTCTGTTGGCTTCGAAAACTACAGTAAGAGCTAAGATTTTATTTCAACGTACAAAATGTATTAATATAATTACTATATGAATATTGAAAATATATCTATACAATCAATAATTCTTTATTTACTCGTTCTTTGGAGCTCAAATCTAATGTTTAATGCAATGACTGTTACAGTAATTCTAGACTGCTCTTAAAAACGCGATGTCCTGCACTTCTGAGTCTTTTGAACAACCTCGGAGTAAATACAAATTATATGCAATAATAATATTAATATGAATAATAATAATCAGTGGTGGTAAGAGTGGTATTAATATTATTGTTATTATTTTGTATCCCCAATTGAATTTTAAATTCAGTCATTTCGATAGCGTTTTGCATAGAAACTTAGAAGAAACTGTTCAACAAAATAACTTCGAGCTAAAAACAAACTTGAATGTTTCGTAATTTTTTTTGTCCGTTTACAAAATCATTTAAAAGTGACTATGACGTGTTGAGAAACCAGGATTATCTTCTTCTTTACTTTCCTTGAACGAAGGAGGAAAATAACCGTTTCTCCATTAAATGCTTTTAATGGATGTTTACTCGACAGTTAAACGTACACGGATGTCTTGACAACTTTCTTTGCGGAATTTCAATTTTTGAATTTATTTTGTGGTAGAAAAATGTAGTGTTTTATAAGGTCAATTGGGAATTTTTACATGTAGATGTTTGTCTATGATCATTCATAGACAATAATTTATTTTTCATTACTATAATCCAAATAATTACCTTTGTATTAAAAATTTAAAATTTCGTTCACTGAAGCATGTCTGAATTTTACTAAGATTACAATTTCAATAAAATTGACAGTTTCTTCTTATTACCGTGACTTTTACATGTCTTTTAGTATTCCGACTATGAATTGAAAAAATCTTGTTTGAGAGTAAAAATAATGGACAGCCCGACTGGTCTGGACCAACTGTTCTCGACAGTTGACATTTATTTCCCCAAATATATGATATTATGAATAACAATTTTCCCAAATAATATTAATTTCCATTTCCTCTACTAAAGCAAATAAATGATGAAAATGAAATGATAACAGTCAAATTTCAAATTATTAGTTGAGAGTAAAACTAAACATTTTGAATCGAAACGATTTTGATTTCGTAATCTGATTACTTAAGAGATGCATTAACCTCTAGAACAGACGGTTTATCACAGAAATATTCTTGTCTGTTGAAAGTTAATAAGGAACATGAAACGGCAATATAGAATTTTTCGCTCTTAAGAATCCGATTTCGATTGGGACTAAATCTGCTAATTTGGGTATAACGGTTCTATACACTAACCCTTACACCACCAAAGCCGCAGCCACCGAGCCGAACTGCATAAACCTCGCATAAATGGGAAAATGGTCAAAACAACAGTAGTGAATATTGACTTTCACGAGTTCGAGAGAATATTTTCAGGAAGGATGCTCAAGAAGGCAGCCCGCTGGGCGTGGCCTAACCCAGCGCTTATGTGAGCAAACGGGTGTGACCCCTCGCTTGTTCAGCCAGTCCGACGTGCGAGGAGTGAAGGAGAGGTGCTTGGACGCAATCGGCTCTAGTCTAGTGAAAAGCGCCTGTCACGTGGGTCAGTTCAGCGGGCAACCACAGGCAGTCTGGCCCCAAAATCTACATTTGTGTTGCCCTGTGGTAACAGACGCTTGCCGAGTGAAAGAACTGTCCAACGTCATTCATTCTTGAGGCATTTACTGCCCAACGGCTGCTACGTCAGAGAAATTTGTACAATCCTTACTTTTAAATATCGCGCCAGTTTCTTAGGGTGCAAAACTCGAGTAATATCTAATGACATGCTTAGTTTAGAGGATTTTGAGTACAACAAGATTCTCAATTAAGATGTGCGTAATACTTTCTATTTTTGTTCATTTTGGAAGAAGCAATTAATATATTCAATGAAAAATATTGAAAGTTTATCTTCCAATTTTACTGATACGAATTGTCAATTCTTTGATAGGGCCAATAATCGGTTTAGAGAGACGTTTCATCAATTGAGAGAGAGGCATAAAAAGTGTTAATAAAACTGACAAGACGAAATTTAACGACTTTATTAGTATATCACTTCTGCCGGGATTAGATGATTATCATATCTGCTGCAAACTGAAAATAATCACACTTTACGTCAAGTTTGACCGTCTCTGTTTTATATTACATATAACAGTTGTATACCGTTTCAGTGATAAATATTAACAGAACAGGAACTGTGATTTGGTGTGTTTCTTGATTCCCTAATTTTTTATTGCTTCTTCACTGTTCACGTTCCTACATTGCGCTTTACAAAATACATAGCATATGCATACAAAAGACATTAGCTAGAATTTCTTCGTTACAAAGAAACCTTGAGAGAGTAAAATAAATTAAACGTTTTAGAATTCTACAAGAGTCTAATGAATGCATGCAAATGGAGGCTTTGTCTACAGTACAAAGCTTCCCAAAGCTCTGAATGTCGTAGTGTGTTTGTACCCATTTTCATTGTATTTTAGGGAAATCCAGTGCCACACATCAGCACAGTGTTATCTTTCATGTCTGGCTTAATGTTAATTTGGATTGTTTTGCCTCTACGTTGTTATCAGAACTGTGCCAGTGAATGATAGAAAAACATATTAGAGCATTTAGCTTATTAAATATTTTCAAATAACAATCAAGACTACTTGAAATAAATGGCCATGCAGTATATTAATGTATTAAGAAAAATTAAATTATTTTTGATTGTTGACAATCAACATGATCATTTTTATAGATGAGAAAGTGTTGAAAATGTGAGCTTTTTTGTATACTGGTATACTTGGAGATATGCTATTTTAGTTGATTATAATAAGGAATTAAGCATGTTTCTGGGATACAACCAATGCGATAGAAAAGAAAAATTGACGGGGTAAAGGCACGCCAAAGAGAGGCCAGCGAAAGCAAATTTACCTTCAAGAGTCTGAAAAATTCCTTTCTGATGGTAAAATTCTCTCATTTAATTTCACCAACAGAGTAAGAAATGAGAAAGAGAAAATTGGAAATTTGGAGAAATTGGATTAGAGAAAGAGAAATAGTGGGGAAATTAAGTAGCTCTCTCAACTTCAGATGAATGAATGTTATGCATGTATCAATCACCTTATTTTACATATTGCAATCCATATATTCACAAATACAGTTTTTGGAGAGTGTTTTTGTTGTTTGATTAGATGCTTGGCACTGGGAAACCCAAATAAATAATAGTATTCTATAAAATAATGTATACATATTATTCTTATATACAAGTAAATCATATCAAATAAATCAGATATTGTAATATGAGTTGGGAACAAACTAAAATTATGTTCGAATAATGAAATTATTATTTTTAAAGACTTTGATCGAATAAGAATTGTAAATTGCAATTTATTAATTGAATGGGTATTACGTCTCTTACAATACCATCATAAAAATGTTAAGTGTGAAATTATGAGAGAAGTCCTATTTCCGCACCGTTGAAAATACTAAAATGGGCTTCTGTACTCAATCAGTACTCAATCAAATCAAAAATCAAAATTTTCTGATTGTTACTTTCTGCTTATGCAGTAAAGAAAGAGTATTGTAATGCTGCAGGAAAAATTTTTGTAGGGTCTTCCTTCAACTACAGTATTGAAGATATAGATTTTTCCGGAATGTAACATGATTTTAAAAAACTATATACTTCAATAAGATCCTGAACTATGTTTCAAAAATATGAATAGTTTTTGAGACATTTTAGCTTGAAGAAACGACCATTTCAAAAATATTTTCTCAAAAGCGTGTCCACGTTTTTTCTCATTTTTTCGCAAGTAAAGGAAACTATGCGTATAACAATACCGCAGGTGCGATTTTCGATGAAATTTCTGAATCTTCCAAACTTGCACAAGTTACAAATAATGCCAGAAAGTATGTGTTGTTCTGACACCACTTGTTTTAAAAAACTGTAATGGTGAGGTCCTTCTCAAACTGATGCTACCTCTACGTATGTTAATATTTAATCATCAGTATGTCTTCGCAGTGACATAAACTGTATTGTGCTAATGTTTCCGCAATTTCATAACATCTCTTGAGATACCTTTAGAACGAAGGGTACGGCAGGTCGTCGTTGCATCGCAGTTTTTACTGTGCAGCAATATCTATCTATCTCTTCCTCTGGTGATGTTTAAACGTCAGCGTGCTTACATAGTGTCCTAACTCGCCTTTTCCTGGTGCCCATGCTAACATGTCTTCTGATGATTCGTAAAAAATGTGCTAACACGCCTTTTTCTTATTCAAGTATAGCAAGCCAGCGTGTATATATCGATTTTCCCAAGGATGAGACAAAGTGTCAGTTCGCGAAAACGAGTGAACATCACATGTATTTCAGCGAACTATCCCTCCGCCGCGACAGCTGTTCAGTCACACCCCTTCGTAAAGTGCTAGTGGCTCCTATGAAAAGATCGCTATGCAGAAGTCTAAGAGTTTCGCAGAGGTATATGCACGTACGCGAATCTGGGAAATATTTGAATTTAATTACGTGTGTGGAAAATCTCTTAACACGCTCTCACCATCAGTAAAAGAAAACTGCCGCGAATGTAAATAGAAAGCTCTCAATCACTGCTCGCCACACAACAGCACAAGGCCGGAATCACGTGCTTCGGCACGCATCTGACATTAAAGTATCGGTATTACAATAAACATAATATTTATCATACAAAAAGTAAATTTAATGTAATATATAAAGAAAAAAGAATTTTTACAGAAGAGCACATAACACTGCACTTAATTTCCATTATTTCTCGTGGCGCACTATATTTTTGTCGGACGAGGACATCACAGAAGGAAGCGTCGAAGCCATTTACAAGATAGCCAACTGTAAACGAACGAATGCGGGAAGAGAGTGTAATGGGCTCAAGGGCACCACGACCACAGAACCTTCAGTTATGTTGCCAGCACTAGCTGTCACTTTGGCTCATCCTTAGAAAAATCGTTCTATATTGTACCGTTACTTGTACTTTATACCTTCAATCCAGTGGTCTTTAGCCATCTCGATCTGCCACGTTCACCACTTAGCTATATGTACGTTGGTACCATGCAACAGGGAACTTGCAGTCGTCCATAATCGTCGTGCAATAGTTTCTTGTGCAATGTACTAACAGGATTCTATATACGCTGCCTCGCATTTGCCGATGGTCCATCTCGATGCACCACCGTGTACGAGATCCGTCTGCCAGCGGGCGAACAGACTAGTCCTGGCTCCACTACAATGTGCTAACATACCTCGCACTGATTATTGTGCATGGAGCTAACATACATTGTGCTGATTCTTTCTTGTGCACGGAGATAACAAACATTGTTCTCATCATTATGCAGTGTGCTAACATGACTTGCGCCGACATCGCTGTCCCGCAGACGCAGATGAGTATATCGATTCACCGCGATCCCAACCTACTTCCATTTATGTCAGTCCTCCTCTGACAATGTGCTAACAAGATTTGTGCTGGCTCATCAGCAGTAAAAGGTTTAGTCTAGGCTGTTATGCAGCGTAACAAGCCTTATATTTGTTCTTTTGCACGGATCTAACACACGTTCTGCTTTGTTTTGTACAGATTGCTAACATGTGCTGACCCTAGTGCAGCGTGCTAATGTATGCTGTCTCTTTTACAGTGATCTAACATATTTTATGCTGTCTCTTGATAGCACGTTGTTACATACTGGAATTTATGAAGTGTGCTAACAAGTCTTGTTATAGTTATTTTGCACAGAGTTAATAGACATTGTGCTCTATCTTGAATAGAGCGCTAACGTGTGCTGATCCTCGTGCAATGCCAGCTACTTGTTTCGCAAACGTGCCTTGTGCTGTGCTTTAGTACGTGCTGGCTCGTGTGCAGCTGGTGCTAACCAGGGCGTGTGCTCTTGCAGGGTACGCGGCGGCGTCGCTGCTGGCCATCGCGTTCGCCATCCCGTTCGGCGTGCGCGTGCTGGTGCACCGCGAGACCGGGCGGTGGACGTCGCGCGCGCAGGCCTTCTACCACGCGCACCTCGAGCTCTTCCTCGGCAACGCCTGCCTCGGTGAGCGCCCCACTTGCCACCGCTCTCTGCTTGCTCGCTTGGTCGTTTGCTCGCTTGCTCGCTTGCTTGCTTGCTTGCTCCCTCGCTCACTTGCTTGTTTGCTTGCTCGCTTGCTTGCTTGCTTGCTTGCTTGCTTGCTCGCTCGCTTGCTTGCTCGCTTGCTTGCTTGCTCGCTTGCTTGCTCGCTTGCTTGCTTGCTCGCTTGCTTGCTCGCTTGCTTGCTCGCTTGCTTGCTTGCTCGCTCGCTTGCTTGCTCGCACCCTTGCTTGCTTGCTCGCTTGCTCGCTTGTTTGATCGCTTGTTTGCTCGCTTGTTTGCTCGCTTGCTTGATTACTGATGCAACTGCTAAGGTCATTAGTCCCGTAAGGTTAGTTCATTTATTAGTGATCCGGACACGTCAACTGCCCAGTTCATTAGTCCTGTTGGTTCATTGGTGATTGTGAACGCGTCAACAGCTAAGGTCATTAATCCCGTAAGTGTAGTGCATGCTCTATCACAGTAGGTTGTGGTGATCATCCCTCGCTGGATGGTGACATTCGGCGCTGACCGACCGTCGGGTAGCGAGGTTTTACCTAACCAGATATCTCCCACTAGCGGGACACCGCCCCTGCCGGGGGACAAGATCTAAGTGACCGACCGGTCTCCCGACATATATGGGAATGTAGTGCACGTTAGTGTATGTGTAAGTAAGGGGTGAGAATAGGTCGAGAAATAGGAATGAAAGATCGCGCACGGTCCCTGGCCCGCTTTTTAGGGTACTGCTTTGGCATTCGCCTGGTAGTGATCAGAGGAAGCACGGAAAACTATGGATCAGAGCAGCGGGTCTCTAGAATTCTCCTCCAAACTCGACCTAGCTGTCAAGCTAACGTCGAAAATCCTGCCACTACCCGAGCGTAGGAACTCCAGTTCAATGGCACTGCAGATATATCAGTTGATGCCCTAAGTCACTTCTCCCCGTCCCGCTCTCTGTATTCCCGCAAGGCAATTTGTGCAAGTGCAAATACAGTGTGCAAATAAAGTGTATATCCATAAAATGTGCAAAAAATAAAATCTCGAATATGTGCCTTATCTTTTGTTGTCAAATGTGTAGCACTCACTTTCGTTGAAAGTTGGTTTAGCAATTTCAGAGATGTTACGTAATGCTTAACGCGCGATGTGTAATGCGTAAATATTCAGATTGGTGAACGTACTCTGTGGATTTTATGTTAGGGAAATATAACTTATGACAAATATAGAAGTAATGAGTAAAGTCACTTGCATTTATTCCGTTCTAAGTGAAAATGTCCATGATAAGACAATTTTACTGCTGAACATTCAATTTCACTATTAATCCATCTTCTAAATATGTGACGTTACGAGAGCCTTTCTGACAGTTTCATTAAAACACTCAAAATATGACCTTCCATTTATGATATGAGAAAATTTCATTAAAAGTTGCTCGTTCTTACTGTCTCGCATTGCTACTTACGTAGTAAACAGAGAACATTGAAATGCGTGTCAATAATTGGCCATTTTTACGACAAAAAATCTGGCATTGTGAGATCTTGATATTGAAAAAGTCCATAACTCTTGTTTCTTTACTTAGTTAACACACCACGTTGTGTTGTCAGAATCCACGCTTTGTAGGTCCTTAACACAAAAACATTGATTGACGACAAAACGTCTATGTATATGGTCAACGCGAATTTGAAACGGATGTTTTGTTCTTGGGGAATATTTTCCATGAAACATCAGGAATATTTCCAAATTTTCTCAAAAATGACATCAAATGTTTTCATTAAATCTGCTTCTGGAATAGCGCAAAAGATGCTTAAAATTAGTACAGTTATCTTTTTTTTTTAATGAATTTTGGAAAATTGCAAATATTCAAACTTTTTTTGATTGCTCTTTGGTTGTTGTGTAAATTTTTTGATGAAAATAGAACACGTTGTATTCTATAATTTTTTACTCCGAATTTGACACCATTCAATTGAAGTGTACATTTTATGAAACGTTGTGTGAAACAATGTGGAGGGGGCGCGTGGGCGTGCGCAGGCGTGGGCGTTTTTTAATTTTTATTTTTTTATTACATTTTTTTAAATTTCTTTATATTTTTTTATGAAAATAGAACACGTTGTATTCTATAATTTTTTTACTCCGAATTTGACAGAATACAATTGAACTGTACATTTTATGAAACGTTGTGTGAAACAATGTGAAGGGGGCGCGTGGGCGTTGGCGTGCGCAGGCGTGGGCGTTTTTATTTTTATTTTTTTATTATATTTTTTTAATTTATTTATATTTTTTTATGAAAATAGAACACGTTGTATTCTATATTTTTTCACTTCGAATTCGACAGAATTGAATTGAAGTGTACATTTTATGAAACGTTGTGTGAAACAAGTTGGAGGGGGTGCGCAGGCGTGGGCGTGATGATGCTGCTGGCGCTGACGGTGGAGCGGTACGTGGCGGTGTGCCACCCGGGCCGCACGCGGCCCCTCGTGGGGCCCCCGCGCCGCGCCGTCGCGCTCATCCCGCTGCTCACCTTCGCCGCCTACCTGCCCGGCGCCTTCCGCGCGCGCGTCGGCGCCTGCCGCCCGCCGCCCGCCGCCGACGCCGCCAACCACACCCACACCGTCTACTACAAGGTGAGCCACCTTCCAGCGCGTGCAAATGGATTCATTCGTTCATTGATTGTTGGTGATTCCGGGCGCGTCAACTACTGACGTCATGAGTCCCGTAAGTGTAGGGCGTTTTCCTCCGGAAATGGCGGTGATCTTCCCGCGCTGGATGGCGAGATCCGGCGCCGACTTACCGTCGGCTAGTGGGGTTTCCCCGTAACCAGGACTCTCCCACCAGCAGGGCACCGCCCCAGCCGGGACAAGCTCTAAGCTCCCGACCGGTCTCTCGGAATATGTGATAGTGTAGTGCATGTTAGTGTAAGTGTGTGAGTGTAAGGGGTGGGGATTGGACAAGGAAGAGGTAGGAATGATCGCGCGCGGTCCGTGGCCCGTTTGTTAGGGTACTGCTCCGGCATTCGCGTAGTGTTGATCGGGCAAACCACGGAATGCTACCGATAAGAGCAGCCAGCCGCTATAATTCTTATCCACACAGCGACTGAATTGGACCTAGTCGACAAGCTAGTGTCGAAAATCCTGCCACCGTCGGGACTCCAACCTAGCTCCTCCCGGTCAGGGGGACTGCAGTGACGTTAGTTGATGTTCAGAGCCATCTCTCCCGGTCATTTAAATGGAGAATTTAGCTCATTTAAATTGAGAGAAATTACATTGCGCATGGTGTTAGACAGAGTTTCAAATTAGAAAGAATCCAATCGAATTGTGAAAAATGTGTTGAAAAAAAATGAAATAAAAAGATGAAAATGAAAAAGAAGACAAAGGAAAGACGAACAACGAGAAGCAAGCGAAAAAGCTCGAATATTCTTCTTCAATTAACACAAAAAACATAAATTTTAATAAGTTTGCATTTTCGTGTTCTATTTATTTTTGTTTATTTTCAATTGGCACGTGCTTTTTCTCAATTTGAAAGTGCACAGAGTCAATTCGATTGCGATTGATCGCTTTTGCGATTGATCTCTGACAGAAATTTGAAAATTTAAATAATTAAAAAATGCGCATTCCACTATTCAAATTATTTACAAACTTAACTGTCTCAATGGTAGACGCAGGTATCTGTTGTTGCCTTGAAGTGGGCTAAACTGAAGCCCGTACTTTACCATGCCTTACAGACTACAGTCTTTCAGGGGCTTAATATTTCTTTTATTTTAAAAGACAATGGTTTAGTGAGAAAATTTGCTTCCACTTGTGATTCAGTTTTCCAGAAGTGAAAAGGAGTTCCATTGTTTCCAGCTGTCTCTTACATATTTTGTTTTTGCTCCAACCTCTTACATAAAATATTCTTGATGCCGGTTCAATTTTCAGAAAGTTCGTGGTAGAATTTTAGAAGATGCCCCTTTATAGGACCTTTGTCACGAGGAAAGGGTACGGATGAAAATATTTTGGTACGAGATCAGAAAAGAGAGAGTAAAAAGTTTTAAGCCATAATGAACGGTTATTGCTGACTAAACACGATTTGTACTGGAACTAAACAGAGATTTAAAACACGGCGTAACGTTCCAAAATCGGCAGCAATCTCAACTTCCTCAACATGCTCAGATGCTCAAAAGTGATTCGCAATTCTTAACTGCGTATGCGAGGAAGATGGATATTGTTGACTACTGTAGGTTGCGGTGCGCCAAAATCCCTAACGTCTCCTTCGATAGTTCTACCTTCATAGATTTCCTTGCAATAATGTCTTCTTTTCATATTATAATTAGTACTATGAATATCACTTTCTAAAGCTTTTCAAAGATTGAACATTAGGGTCTAGTTTGATAATCTTTTAACTGTATTTTAGAGTAATCTTTTACCTTAAGTTTAACATAGTTAAAAATTAGGAATCAAACGGATAGTTTTTATCAATTGATAAACTCTAGATGTTCATATAAATTATCATACTGAAAAAACACATCTCGTATAAAATATTATATAAACGTCTATTTTTTCGTTTTTTGGTTATTAAAAATCTTTCCAAAAATTACATAATAGAATTATTAATAAATTGACAAATAAATGGCGCCTTCTCAGATAGCAAGGAGGAAGAAAAAGGAGCGTTTTCAAGAACTGCAAGACTACTCTTGAATTGTAGTCGCAAATGCGATGTGATTTTATCCCAAAGATATTAACCATTTAATAAAATATAAGTAGCTCTGAGTATATTTAGAAATTAACCGGAAATTTAATTACATATCCTCTAACAATCAAATCAGTCAAAGAATGTATCAAAGTACAATTTCGCTTTTTCACAAACTACCCCAGTCGTAAAGTTTCGACGTGGATCCTTTTCCGCGTAGTGTGTCTATGTGAAGCACGAGCTTGGCCTACTAACCTGGTTCACTTACACTATGCTTTAGAAGAGGTACCTTCAAGTGCTTTGAGTTTCATGTCACAAAGTGAACATCGCCAAATATTTGTTCCACCCTGAGTGTAGAATTACTGTTAATATTCAATATGAAACCTTTTCACAATGCCACTATCCATTCTGCTAACTCGTCAAGTCGAAAGAATTCAATTACAACAATTTTTATGAAGACAAACCATTTCGCTTGTCAAACGGTCTTTTACATTTTCTCGGAGTGTGTGACATCGAGAATGAGGCAGTGCAGAAGATTTTTTGGTGCGCTGTGAGCGCAATGCAACGTGCAACATGGAGTCGAGGCTGCGCTGCACCTGTCTCTCGGGGGCATACAGGCACTTGGAGAGAGGTCTGTCCGCGCTTTATTAGCTTTGCCTTGTCGCAGACAGGAAATGAAACAAACCTTTATTTTGCAAATGTCATAGGATATCGATCAGTGAGCTCGTCCGCTTGGGTGCCTGGCGGCGGAGAGAGATAAGGCAGTGATGCAGGCTAGTGTAATCCCCAGGGATGCTCAGTTGTTTTCACTCAGTTTCGATATAATTTATAATCGGCATTAGTCCAGGTAATACTACCGTACTGAAATAAATCGATTGTAATTTCATTGCACAAATTGGATTGACCTCTACAAAACGAAATCTTGAACGTAATTAGGATATCTCCTGAGTGGATATTTACATCAATTTTATGAAAAATATTAATTCATGTTCTAGGATGTAAACACTTTGAAGTTTGTAATCGAAGTGCTTTTTGTTTAAATTATTTAATATACTTTTTCTTATTTACACGTCGAAATATTGTCATTCTCTAAGTAATCACCGGCAGCGGTAGCTCAGTGCATCAACTGATGTTACTGCAGCACCTCTGACCGGGAGGTCCCAGGTTCGAGTCCTGACGGCGGCAGGATTTTCGCCACTAGCTTTTCAGCTAGGTCGAATTCAGTTGCTGTCTGGAGAATAATTCTATCGGCCGGCTGCTCTGATCGGTAGTTTTCCGTGGTTTCTCCGATCAACACCAGGTGAATGCCGGAGCAGTACCCTAACAAACGAGCCACGGACCGCGCGCGATCTTTCCTTCCTCTTCCTTGTCCTGTCCTCTCCCCTTACACACACACTTACACTAACACGCACTACACTACCACATATCTCGGGAGACCGGTCGGGAGCTTAGAGCTTGTCCCGGCTGGGGCGGTGCCCCGCTCGTGGGAGAGTCCTCGTTAGGAGGAAACCCAGTAGCCGACGGTAGGTCGGCGCCGGATCTCGCCATCCAGCGGGGAAGATCACCGCCATCTCCCGAGAACAAACGTTCACTACACTTACGGGACTAATGACCAAATCAGTTGACGCGCCCGGAAACACGAAAAAATCAATCAATCAATCTAAGTAATCACACTCGCAAAATATCTCCATGGGGAGAAATGATAATCAGTTCCATTTAGTGTTGCTCCGAATGTACAAATTGGTTTAATTAGAAAGTAACCATCCAGCAAATTGCAGTTTTTGGATATATCCGTAACGTAAATAATTGCTCTTGGTTGTGTAATATCTATTAAGCTTTATGCCGTTATTATAGTCTGAAGCCAGCGGCGTCAGAAGCTAGAGCCGTCGGAACGTACAATTTTATACTAAAATCAATATCGAAACAATAACAAATGTTACATCATTATAAAATATATGGGGTGAATAAGATATCAACCACAATAGTATACAATGTAATTATAATGCGATTACATGTATTCAGACACGTGTTTCGGGAACACTCTTCCCATCATCAGTGGTTCTACAATTATTAAACAAATTACACATGTCAACAAATCATGGCGTCATTCGACCTTCCATAATTATGTGTTTTAATCTATGTTACTTAGGTAAGTACTTATTCTAAATATTTATTTATTTATTTATTTATTTGTTCACTGTTGATATATGATTTGTTGACATGTGTAATTTTTCCCCCTCCAGGGGAGCCGGGGAATCAAGCTTTTTCTCGGCAATCACACGCAATACTTCAAGCTTAGTTCTGGGAAGACTAGATTAGTACAAGGAGGGGTATCAGGTCAGAGGGGGACCGCGAGGGATGAAGGGGAGAGAGGTGATGAGAGAAAGAATCCTTAACGATGCCTTGTGCGTTTTCCCGCCCAAGATGATCTCAATACAACTCCCTGGGCAGGGTTGCGTTACAAATAAAATTATTGTATCTTGAGTCAGCGTCATGGCAGCTACCTGCTACCCATTTCCCGACATTCAGTTGTTTCCAGCACCCACGGCGCGTTCGGTTACGCGCGTGTGCCGCGAATTTCCTGCCGAGGTCTCTGAAGTGCAAATCACTGAGCATATCCGCCGTATCTCATATTGCAAGTATTTCCCTACCTCGTCAATGAACACCTTGGTGCCGGAGCGTCCCCGGTCTTCTCTCAAAGCGCACAGGCAGCACGTCAATTAAACGCCTGATGGTCCGGCACAATACGCAATGGAATTCGCGCGACCTGCTTTCGCCGGCGGGGCGTCGCCAGCCACGCGGACGTAAGCGGTTCAGAACGTGTCCACGGACCCGAGTGGATTCCGAGCGGGCGACATTGCTTCGGGTGAACGTAGCCTTGCTGTTCTCCGTTCAGCGAGCCCCGATGCGTCTCGCTTTTTGCGAACCGCTGGGGGCCGCTGAAGACCATCTTAAAGAAATCGCACCGCTAACGGTAGCTCAGTGCATCAACTGATGTCACTGCAGCGCCTCTAACCGGGAGGTCCTAGGTTTCCTCTCCTCACGGCGGCAGGATTTTCGACACTAGCTTTTCAGCTAGGTCGAATTCAGTCGCTGTCTGGAGAAGAATTCTAGTGGCCGGCTGCTCTGATCGGTAGTTTTCCGTGGTTTCTCCGATCAACACCAGGCGAATGCCGGAGCAGTACCCTAACAAACGGGCCACGGACCGCGCGCGATCTGTCCTTCCTTTTCCTAGTCCTATCCTCTCCCCTTACACACACACACTTACACTAACATGAACTACACTACCAAATATTCCAGGAGACCGGTCGGGAGCTTAGAGCTTGCCCCGACTGGGGCGGTGCCCCGTTGGTGGGAGAGTCCTGGTTAGGGGGAAACCCCACTAGCCGACGATAGGTCGGCGCTGGATCTCGCCATCCATCGGGGGAAGATCACCGTTATCTCTCGAGAAAGAAACATGCACTACACTAACGGGACTAATGACCGAAGCAGTTGACGCGCCCGGAAACACGAAAAAATCAATCAATTAAAGAAATCGCTGATGTTGTTACCCACGCAATCAAACCGCGTTTACTTGAAGTACCTGAAAAGTTTTGGATATGAAGACGGTAGCGTTTGAGACCCCGTCAAATATTGCAATTCATTTTACATCGAAATAAGTTTTCATTTAAAATCAAGAAAATTATTTTGTTGAGAATTTTCCAAAAATAAGTTTTTTAATTTTGAAATGTTGCATTTTGGTTTGTTAATTCGTGACCAAAATGCTCGCCGAAGGTTTATCTGTTTATTGAGTTCTCTCAGAATTCGAAAGCTTTCACAACCATATTCTTTTGTTCTCCGCTGGTCGCTCAACGCCTGGTCGCAATTGGTAAATAGAATTTGCCACCATTTTGTTCATTGATTGATTGATTGTTAGTGATTTCGGGTGCGTACTACGGTTATTAGTCCCGTACGTGTAGTGCGTGTGTTTTCTTGGGAGGTGACGGTGATCTTCCCCCGCTGTATGGTAAGATCCGGCGCCGCCCAACGCTCGGCTATCGGGGTTTTCCCCAACCAGGTATGTCCCACTAAAGTGACTCCGCCCCAGCCAGGACAATCTCTAAGCTTCCGACCGATCTCCCGGCATCTATGGTAGTGTAGTGCATGTTAGTGTAAGTGTGGGTCACGGGTCATCACCCGTGACACACAATTACACTAACATGAACTACCTAGGACCAGGAAGAGGTAGAAATGATCGTGGCCCGTTTGATTTTTGCGCGCGGTCCGTGGCCCGTTTGCCCGCAGGATTTTCGACACTAGCTTTTCAGCTAGGTCGAATTCAGTCGCTGTCTGGAGGAGAATTCTAGCGGCCGGCTGCTCTGATCAGTAGTCTTCGTGGTTCCTCCGATCAGCACCAGGCGAATGCCGGAGTAGTACCCTACCAAACGGGTCACGGACCGCACGCGATCTGTCCTTCCCCTTCCTTGTCCTATCCTCTCCCCTTACACACACACTTACACTAACATGCACTACACTACCACATATTCCGGAAGACCGGTCGGGAGCTTAGAGCTTTGTTCCGGCTGGGGCGGTGCCCTACTGGTGGGAGAGTCCTGGTTAGGGGGAAACCCCACTAGCCGACGGTAGGTCGGCGCCTGATCTCGCCATCCAGCGGGAGATCACCGCCATCTCCCGAGAAAAAATGCACTACACTAACGGGACTAATGACCAAAGCAGTTGACGCGCCCAGAAACACGGAAAATGTGACTTATTTGCGATACGCATACAGCAAAACTATTTTGCCGTACGAGTACCTCATTGAATCACATGCCAACTTGAACTTACCAAGCATGAGTGCTGAAAAATCGGTGATTTGATGCGGTCTAATTTTCAACAAAATAATATTTATAATGAAATATTTCCATGGTCATGTGAATACTTCAGAGTCTATAAGAAGTGAACCCAGAGATATACGTTTTAGAAAACCTTTCCAGAAAATAGAACTTTGAAGGTTAATTAAATAGTTTAAATAACTTTTTCATAAAAAAATTTATAAGAAATTCAGTAATGCCAAAAATTTCAAACGTATTCTACGAGCAGTAAATTCCCCTAACTTTGTGGATGTGAGCATTCCATGTTTGTTGAAATAATTATTTCAATTAAAGTGTGTAGTTTGTATGCAAAGCTTGCCACGACGTTACGTGTCGGTTCCGTTCTGCAGGTGGGAACCACGCACCCTGTTATCTGCCCGTGGCACGTGGTGCTTGCGAGTAAGTTGGTGGCCGCCTTTAAGGCCAGATGCCTTCGCCGACGGCGCTGAATCTATCCGTATTACCACGGAACAGACACATTTGCCAGTGTAAACCTGTTGTGTGTGCTTTGCGTTGTCTAGTATAGGAATACAGTATTCAAACTCATATTATTAAAACTTATATTTATATTACTAAATCTCTTTAATACTTTCAGTTTTTTGCGTTCCTTCCCTGAAAATTAAACTAAATTAAGACAATGTAGTAAATAACAGTTGACATATTGGCTGAAAGGATAACAGAAATTCCATTGTGGAGCTGGTCATTTTCGATACTGATAATGTTTCATTTTGTAGTCATTTTTTCAAATAAAATTGGCGAAGAAACGCTGACATTAATTGTAATACTTCAGCGGTTTATTTCACACCAATCGAAGTTATACAATTTTCAGTTTTCACGGAAATGTTCCGCTCTCTTACAGCTATCAACAACTCATTCTCTTTGAATGTAATACCACTCTTGGCTACCAGAGTTTGAAACAGTACGTGATAGAATATTATTTTATTTACAATTTTCTCCAATTGATGTCAACATTAGTCACTCCCTCTTTCTAGCCCCATTATTTAATTGGGTATATCGTAAACATTACTCCGAACTTAAATACAGTCGCGATCTTCATGTGTCTAGATATACGAGTAGAATATCACTCTTACATATATTGCACGAGACAAGGTAAATGTGCAGGTCCAGGACGGGATTTGAACATGAGACCCTTCGCCATTAGACCCTGAGTCGATATGTGTAATAAACACCTACAAAATTCTGACCGAATCGAGACAGAAGTTATACTTGGATTTATTTACATCTGCCTCCGACAGGTCATCAGCTGTTACGGTGTCAGCCAATCGGGAACTTACACGTCATGGTGACGTTCAAGCTTCCAAGTGGATGAAACAGTAACAGCTGATGACCTGTCTGGGGCAGCTGAAAATAAATCCAAGAATATAATTAAGTTTCAGCGGCCTTTATCACAGACATTGAATTTTCAAGTGGTTATATTCAGAAATGAGAATCATGTTGCCTATGAGCCGTGAGGGCTAGAAGACTTCAAAAGACTGTGTTGTTCACACAGTTAAGGCTAAGTGGTTAAGAAAATAATCCTACTGGAGTCGCCCGATTATCTATGTCAACATTCGTAACCGACTACGAAGCACTGCATAACTCTGTCTGCTTACTCTTGCGTAGTCTTGAAACTACCCAAAAACTTTCCTTCGTGTTCACATTAATGAGATCTGAGGCACCCGACACGGAAAACACAAAAACGTAATTTTTTTTTATTTTATTAATAATTAGTTAATTTCAGTAATTATGAACGTTTCCTGTTTCAAAGTAAATTGACTAATAATTTCAATAAATAATTATCACTTTAAGACCTACCAACAGGTTTGATACGTTCAATTTGTAGCTTTCTCATGGAATTTGCTCGCCTCTCTTCTCTCTGAGATCATCTTGTCGGCCCGCGGACCGCGCCCCGGGTGGGCGCGAGATCTGAAGGTCATACGCGTGCTCCTAGGACGATGCATATGCTTTATCTTTGTGGTTCCTTCGTATCATTTTAGTGTTAAACCGAAAGCATGTCTGCAGTGCGCGCATGAATTATTCTCTCTTATGCTCTTAATCTCATGAAATTTTTATGCGAATATAACTCAGAAGAATAATTATAGGTCTACGAAATGCAACAAATGAAAAATAAATTATTGCTATACATGTAACTAAATATAAGTAAAACATCAAAAATTTTTGTATGTTTAAGAATATTTAGTTATAAATAAAAGAAAACTGTAGTAAAAACTTAAGTAACAAACAAAATGATTTTTATACCAGCATTATAAATGACCTTTTTCGCACTTCTTTCGTTCATAAAAGTACCGCACAAATGATGACGAGAGAAGAATCATTGGGAGGTAGTGGTACACGTGACAGTTGACGACAGTTTTCTCGCACAGATGTCAGATACCCCACATGTTACAAGGAAGTTGTTTCGCAAAATTAAGTTTGATTCTCTTATAAATTTATAACGCTGTTATACAAAAACATAGATTCTACAAATTCGTGTATACTGCTGCTTTATTGCATTCCTACAAATTTGAAAAACTTGCTCTTAATATCGCTTGTTTTCAAAACATGTGCTCAGGCAATAAAACTTCACATTATAAACTAATTGCATAAATTACTCTTGTTGTTATTCTTCTTTTTGCTTGACCGTTGGGCCGCGGCAGCTTTTTAACCCTTTGTCACGTGGGCTGCATACTTTTATTTTGATGTCGGTCGTCATAAATGTATCTCAAAAGCGCACATCATATATGAAGCTCCGTTCTCTCTATTTATTCATACTGAGTTGGAGGCAACAAAGGAATATTACGATATTGAAAATGCTGCTGGTATTGCGTGTCACTAGGAATCCACTGTCGGCGTTATCACGTGTCTCTCAAACGTCAAGCAAAACAAAGTTTAGGACAATCTGTAGTTATATCGCATTCATACTACAACTGACACAAGTCGCTAGTTTCTAGATGCAGTGTATAATTGCCTGTAACAAACGTGAAAGCATGGACTCCACGGCCGGAGTCGGTATCTACTTGGCTGTCCGGAAGAAGTCGCATCCTAGGCCCAGATGCCAATGCTTCGGCCGTCATGCTACGTCCTTCCTCAGGGCGCAATAAAACCAAGAAGCCGCAAGACAAACATATTCTTCTAAGTATATCAGTGACGTCTAGGTCTCCTTCTGATGTTGGCACGTTTCGTAGTATCGGGGCATGACACAAGCTTCTCAGCGCAACTAGCGTCGAGAGATGAAACTATCATTAGTCACCCTGCCGATTTCCGATAGTGATGACGTTGTTGAGACCTACAGAAGGGAGTTCCAGAGTACTAAAATATTTTGATCCAGATTGAGAGAAGGTTTTTCTGATTGAAAATATTGGTACATATGCAAAATGTTTAGAATGTAACTAATTACTTCAAAACAAGAAGTATAACATACAAAAAACACTAAGGCAATAGAGAATAAACAAAAAAAACAATAAGGGATGACGGAATTTGAAAACGCGGTAGGTGACAAAAGACCAAAATTATTACAGCGTTTAAGACAGCTATGTGTAAATAGTAAAAGTAAAAATATAAATAAAAATAACAAACATTCTTAAATTGATATATATAAATCCGTCCTAACCGTATTTCATGTGTAAAGCGTTGAGGGCGACTTTGACTATCTACTGCTCCCTCGTGACGATGTGATCAACTGTACGGAGGGTGATTCATGCTACCCGTGCCACGGGCTCAAACTGATAGCATGGACCTTCACATCACTGATGTATACTTTGATTTATTTACAGAAGCGCCTCAAGGTCACAAGCTGGAAGGAGAGAGGAACATTGTCTTCCAATCGGTAACCCCAATATCAAAATTTTAAATCGTAACGAAGCTCCCGATTGGAGGACAGGGTCCCCCTTTCCGTGCAGCTCGTGACGTTGAGCTGCCTCTCCTGTCCTATGGCTCAACAGCCCGCTACCGACTTTGGCCGACCAGAGGTGATCCAGCCTCTCGGCCATGGGAAAGGGGTTCGTATGGTTAGCACGAAGACATCCGTTCACCGTATATAGTCTTCGTAACCTTAGGGTGGGCTTTCTCATCGTCACACCGCAATAGATACTGGTGCATTTGAAATGAAAGAGCACAGTTATTATTTTGGTCTTGCCGGTAATCGAACCCGGGGTTGCGCCGTGGAAAGTGAGCACGTTAACCAACAAGCCTCTGACGGTCGGCGTTTAGGCACCACTATGTTTAAATCGGAGTATATACTTGGGTTTTCGTAACGTGGCGCCTGAGGATGTTACCTTCAAGACGGAATATGGCATGGAATATTGCACCGCAAGATGTCGCATGATTGCGACCGTATCAAGTAGAGCTGCAGATGAAGCGACTCTAGCGGCACGCCCGAGAAAGACGCGAAAAGCGGTGCCCTATTCCATCTTGAAGATAATACCCTCAGCTGCCACGTTAGAAAACCCAAGACTAGATTTGAAGACCACGCAGCTAGAGCCGCGCTCGTCTGGCAGGTGGCGAACCACGCCCTCCTGTCATCCCCGTGGCACGCGGCCTACGTGGTGGCGCTGGAGGCGGCCTTCAAGGTGGGGCCGACGCTGCTGTTGGCGGCGCTCAACCTGCGCATCCTGCTGGTGTACCGGCGCAGCTGCGAGCGCCGGCGTCTGCGCGTGCGCGGGCGCGTGCGCCTGCGCAACGCCGCCGCCGCCGGCGCCGACGACGCGCGCGCGGGCCACTTCGCCGAGGAGCGCCGCCTCGTGCTGCTGCTGGGCTCCACCTCCATCCTGTTCCTGGTGTGCGTCTCGCCCATGGTCATCCTCAACGTGACGCTCAGCGAGCGGAACCTCAGCCTCTTTCCGTACCAGGTGAGGTCCCCCTTTATTTTGATCGACGACTCAGCGAGAGACCATACTGAGGACCAATGTAGTATGGTAATACTACATTGGTAGAGACCATATTACAAATGTAGCAAAAACACTTTTATCAAAACGATTCAATTACATCCACTCATTAATAAAAACTCAAAATTAAATATAGAAACATCCCAATCAATATTTAGATATATAATACGACCTTCATTAACATAGGCTAGTCCCATTTGGGGAGGTGCAACTCCAATACACATCCAGGAATTGCAAATTATACAAAATAAATTTCTACGCTGGTCAGTTAATGCACCATGGTTTATAAGAAATGAACAGCTACACAAATAACTCTGAATTCAAGACATAAAAACATGGATACTAAAAATCTCAAAAAATGTCAAAATATCTATTGGTTATTATTTGAATTAGTTATATTAATGTATTCAATACCGTGAAAGATTCTGTCTGTATTTGAACAAGGATAAAATAATTTTTTTTAAAAGGTGAGGTCCCCCCCCCCTGCCAGCTCACGAACTCACTTCGTAGTTGGCGGCATGAAACAACTTTTGTGTTCTCTACCTACCATTTTCTCAGCTAGGATTGTGTTGATTGTTGCTTCTCTCATGCGACGAGTCCGGCTTTGCTCCTCCTTTGCTCTTCCTTTGTCAACCCCAACGTGACACTCGGCGAGAGAAACCTCAACGTCTTCCCTTACCAGGTGAGGGCGCCCTGGATCCTCCCATTGGCTCCATCGGATATTACCAATAGGCGCTGCATAATTCTTTTACGATTCGCAGTTGACGGCTTGAAGTGACTTTTGTAGTCTCTGCCTACCATCTCCGTTGGGCGTGTGTTCTTTATTGCTACTCTCATACGACGAGCCCAGCTTCTCTTCTCGGTTTGTATCTCGTCCATGGTTATCCTCAACGTGACGCTCAACGAACTGAACTCCTCTTGCTGTACGAGGTGAGTTCCCCCACGTCGACTCCATTGGGTATTAACTCAATAGGTGCTGCACAATTCTCCCTAAGATTCGTCGTCGGTGGTTTGAAATGACGTTTTGTGTTCTTTACCTACCATTTTCTTCGCTGGGTGGTGTTCTTTATCGCTACTTTCCTTCGACGAGTACGGCTTCTTTTTCTGGGTGGCATCTCGTCCATGATCATCCTCAACTTGATGATCAGTAAGAGAAACCTCAGCCCTCTTCCTTTACCAGGAGAGTTCCTCTCACAGGTTCACGTTGACTCCATTGGGTATTAACTCAATAGATGCTGCACAATTCTCCTAAGATTCGTAGTTGTTGGTTTGAAACGGCGCACAGTGTGTAATTTTGGCCATCTAGCAGGAAAAAATTAAATTTTCGACTGAATTGAAACAGTAAAATTGTTAGGTTTCTGTGTAGTAGTATGTCCCAGCTATGTGGGAACGTTGTTAGTTTTCTCTTGAAGGTCACATGAACCCCGTGGTGAATGTTCAAACACGTCCATCGCCGCTCCGGCAGGACTCAGCTCCGAATGACCCTTTTCAGTACGCGAAGTTCCCTTGGTCGTGATACACATCTTGACTAATTCTGTGATTTGTGTGCCAATCAGAAGTAATTTTCATAGTTTTACAATCATTTTTATGTGAATATTATTTAGTTATTGACTTTTGTTGTGCCTAAAAACGTTAATCGAAAATGTGAGTGATTTATATTAAATGTTTTGCACGTTCTCTAAATTCACTTAGAGTTTTAGTGTATTATACACCATTATACACCTTTCGGGCCATATACATTTTAAAACTAGTACTTATAGGTTCTTGATCGTGAAAAGACTAGCTGCTTATATCTGCTTATCTGACGAATATAATTTTTTTTACAGAATGGTTCCTCCAGTTACCCGTATGTCGTTATTTGATACATGGGTAAAAAAATCAATTGTTGAAAAATTTGAAGGTGTATTAACTGTTTTTTGCGTGAATTAGGTAATATAGAACCTGAAAAGGCATTTTTGGATAAAATTAAGCCATATGTTAGATGTATTTGTAAAAAATTTGAAACCAGATGGCAAAAATCCGTGAGATGTAAAGAACAGTTCCTAAAATACAATTCGTCCTGGCTGCAAGAAACTCTTTCCCTTCCTGATTATATTTTAGAGACAGTCCCAGTCCCATTGCAAATTAATGTAAAAATTAATAGAGCTGGAAGACCTAATAAGCCCTTCTAAAGCTGTGGGAATAAAGCTAAAGCCCTAAAATTGAAACCTTTTTTTGGATACCACTAGTTTAGAAGAATTATCCATGGCCACTGAAATGAAACTAAGGAAGGATGGCAAAAAAGATTCGGCAGCTATAGTTAAGAAGCTCTCTGAAGCCTCCCCCAACAGGGAAACTACAATTAAGAAAGCCCGAAGATCCATTCTTCAAAACCCGCCATCATTGTCAGTTGATCACGCACTTGCTTTGATGGTGGATACCAATCTTTCAACCCGCCAGTATGTTCGCATACGCCAACAAGCAAAAGACTCAAATTGTTTTTTCTATCCCCCCTATCACAAAGTGAAGGAAGCGAAACTGTTATGCTATCCAGCGGAAATTACAGTTACTGAAAGATCGGCTGAAATTCTCCTCCAAGCATTGATTGACCATACCGTGGCACGGACATTTAAAATTCAAAAAGTGACAGAGATTTTACATTCACTTCAAACTACATCTTTTGAAATTATAATTAAGTGGGGATGTGATGGGTCTGAACAAAACAGATATAAACAAAAATTTTCTGATGAGCGAATAGTGATTCAAACTAATTTGTGAGTATTTTTGTACATTCCTCTTATTTTATTTTTTTGTTATAATTTTTACATTTTCGACTTTTTATTCTTGTATACTTTCATTTTATTGTTCTTGCAGAGTATGTTTTGTTAAATTCAAATATTATGTCCCATAATATTAAACAAATGCAACGTTTGACAAACGTATACTCTCATGAAGGCTAATACAAGTATTCAAATTTCCTAAATATTTTAAAAAATATTTCTTAAAAATTTATGTTCTACAAGCAAATTTATTTATTTGTACATTGTTTACACAACAGACCTCCAAAAACTAGGAGAAATTCATTTCGAAGGGAGTTATTAATTTTTTCTTCCTAGATCGTCAAAATTACACACTGTGCGGCGTTTTGTGTTCTTTACCTACAATTTTCTTCCCTGAG
>BLKR01004905.1:0-94739 GCA_011170035.1 Teleogryllus occipitalis | reverse complement strand
TATAGATAACCAAAATTAGTTTACCAAGAATAATACAATAGAAGAAGAAATGAAGGACGTAGATCATTTCTCGAAGCTCGAGCCTGAGTCATCACTGCTTCTTCATTCGACCTCTTTTTAGCTTAAAAGTATTGAAGTAGTTGTGTGTGTCCACACCCACGTGCTCCGCCGTGGGTGGTTCGCCCGACACATCGCTCTCTTCAGGTGATTAACCCTATTGTTCGTCTACTCACGATTTAATTTACCAGTGGACATGCAATTTGACTATTTAGTATCCGTGAAATTACGAGACGACTTGGATGGTCGAGGTGGCTAGAACATGTGCCGACTCAGCGCCTCAGTTTGAAAGGTCGCAGATTCGAGTCCTGCCGTGGGCATGGTTGTACGTTCCTTGTCTTTCGTGTATAAAATGTATGTGTGTTGCCGCAGAAGGTCTTGTAAGTCAGTTGACCACTGCCCGAGGAACCCGCAAGTATGTCAGTGTCTAGTGTAAAGGTTAATATGTGTGCCCATGAGGGACATAGTGGGTACCCGGCGCGGATAGTTGAAAACGGCATCCCTTGAAACTGGAAAAAGACCCAAGAACAAAAGAAAGTATCCATGAAATTACGAAACATTTTTTAGCCATGAAAACAGGGAGGACATACTTAATATTTTATCATTTATAATTATATCAAAATAGAAAATGTAATAATCGGTATTCAATGTCTTTTGTAATCTCGAAAGTAAAATCGAATAAAATATTTAATAATACAATAGAACCCCTCACATCCATCTCGTGATATCCGAACGGGAGAGGTGGCTCAGAGCATCAACTGAGGTCACTGCAGTGCCTCCGACCGAGAAGTACTAGGTTCGAGTCCCGACGGTGGCACGATTTTCGACACCAGCTTGTCAGCTAGGTCGAATTCAGTCGCTGTCAGGAAAATAATGCTAGTAGCCGGCTGCTCTCATCGGTAGTTTTCCGGGGTTTCTCCAATCAACACCAGGCGAATGCGTGGAAGTACACTAACAAACGGGCCACGGATCGTGCGCGATCTTTCCTTCCTCATTCCTGTCCTAACCTCACCCCTTATGTACAAAAATTTACACTGGCATGTACTACACTACCACATATGGCAAAAGACCGGTCGGGGAACTTAGAGCTTGTCCTGGCTGGGGTGGTGCCCCACGGATGGGAGATACCTGTTGGGCAAAACTCCGCTGGCCGACGGGAGGTTGGCGCCGGATCTCGCCATCCAGCGAGGGAAGATCACCGCCATCTCCCGAGGAACAAAAGATGCACTACACTTATGGGATTAATGCTCTTATATGTTGACGCGCCAGGAATCACAATCAATCAATCGGGATATGCGACTATCTTTCTTCTTTTCTCCCCTTGAATTCCTACCAGAATACGATCCTTACACAATGTTGTAGTGCTTCAAGATAATAAAGTACTATATAATTTTTTATATTATTCTAAGTACTATGAAGTATGTATGTGTATCAACACATAAAAAATAAATTTCATACTGCTATATAAATTGTGTGTATGTTCTCATGTATTTCAATTTTATTCTTTTTGTGTTGTTCCTTTGATATCTGTCCTTTTTTTCCCCATTTCCGTGGATGGCGGATATGAGGAGTTTTATTGTATTATAATATAGATTTTACGTAGAAGGAATCATATAATAGTAAAGAAAATTAATTAGTTACTTCAAAATTATGTTATTATGGTTAATAGTAAATGTTTACATCACAATAGAACTCTCGAGTGTTAAGAACAGTTTACGGGCAATTAAGCAAAAGAGTTTTAATATCAGTTGTAATCAGAACAGTTCGTCTCCTTTTAGCATTCATTCTAATGATTATTCTCAAACAATTAATTATATAAACGCTTAATTCCTTTTGTGTTATCTCAGTCATATCGAACTGCAAAACACCATTCGTGACTCAGCGTCTGCATATGCGACGAATCTGTGCTAAGGGAGCGTTCAGATTAGCGAGAAAAGAAGAAAAGCGGAGGAGCGCGGCAAGGCCGAGTCGAACGCCCCGCCGCGTTTCCTCACCTGATCCTCGCCGTCGTCGTCGCGACGGCGGGTAGCTAATTCAGGATGCAGGGTCGTCGCGACCGCTACAAGCGCAGAGACGTGCTAAACAAGCCAAGAACGCCACTGGCTCCTCGCTTTGCGCAACGCACGCACGTGCATGTTTGCTCATTCTCTTGCGAATCCTCGAAACCGTTTTGCCAACACATGGGTGAAAAGTAACGGCCAGTTCCAAGAGAAGTATCAAAGCGGGAGAGTCAAGATCATGATGCATCAGGATATGGACAGTTAGCCAGAATGGAATGTCTCTAATTTGCTTGAACCTTTTTCTTGTTTGTTTGAAGTCGCCGCTGACCGCCTATTGTGTACCCTACATTTTAATGTGGGGAACAATTCTTTATACTAGATTTTCATTTTTGGAACTCTAATTGATTTCATAACATTATTTCTTTCAATTCCCTAGTTTTCACCATTCTCCGCCTTATTTCTTTGTTAAGAATATTTCTGGACCCTGAATTTTGTCAGGTAAAATACCAATTGGGCTCATGTACTTTTCCGTACTTTCAAAGAAGATCCTAAAAAAATCTTCCATTTTTCCGACAGTCACATATCCTCTCCTAAAACGAACAATATCATAGAATCTTTTCAAGATACGACAAAGTATTGTTCATTAATATGCCGTTGCTGTAAAATTAGTTTTCCTTAATCCATGTGTTACACATTCAAAACGCGCATTGCGCAAAGATACAAAACACTTTGAAAAGTATTTCAATATGGGTGTGGCAAATAATTTGTGTAATAGAAAATAAGAAATAACACGTTTGTATAATTTGTAGTTGGCAGACATGTAGTACAAAGAGGGATATTTGAGCACGTAGGCATAATATGACAAACTGAACATTTTAATCAAAGCAAATACAAAATAAATATGAAGAAGAAAACAGTATATTCAATAATATAACCTATAATTATACTTAAAGGAGACCAGGCAACGGAATGACACACACACACACACACACACGGACCCATTCACACACACACGTGTGTGTGTGTTAATGCAGCATCGACAACAAAGCACCAAATGTTGCCAAATATCGATGTTCGTAATTAAAACGTTGATGTTAACAATAAATCGACCAAAACCTTCGATGTTTTTAAAGCTCTTTCAGTAACCTCTAACATTAAATGCGTGCGCAGTAAAATTTAATTTTAAAGACGTCGTATGCAGTAATTTACAAATTAAAATTTTGCTGAAAGCAAAATTTAAAGAACGCCTCGACGTGTGTGAAAAATGAGGAAAGACGAAGGAAATAACGGAACATCAGGATCATCTCGGGGGAGGGATAGTCTGCTCAATGTACGAGGGGCATTCAATAATTACAGAGACAAATTGGCCTGGAGAAATAAACGTTTATTTTTACAAAACAGGACTTTTCCTACTTTTCAATACAATTCCCACCAACATTTATGCACTTGTCCCAACGGGTTACCAGCTTTTTTACACCAGTTGCAAAGAACTCTTTATCTTCGTGTTCCAACCAATTTTCAACAATTCTTTGAATCTTCGTTATCCTAGAACTTCTTCTCACGTAATACCTCCTTCAGTGAACCAAACAAATGGAAATCAGATGATATATCGGGGATGTAAGGGGGCATGAGGCAATACTTCCCAACCCATTTTGTCGATGGCTTCACAGCTTTGTTGAACAGTGTGAAGACTTGCGTTGTCTTGCTGGAGAATCACACCTCTCCTCTGAGATCCACGACGTTTCTCTCTTACGGCTGGCTTCACCTTGTTCAAAACATCTGTGTAGTAATGGCTGTTTATTGTACGCTGTTTATCGAGATAATCACAAAAAACGCACCTACGGCGTCAACATGACTTATCCTGGTGATGCGGTCAGAACGGTGTTCGTCAGTCCCTGACCACTTTTGAACTGTTATACTCACTTGTAAAAATTCCCGCGGTTCATACAAATTTCATCATACACTTAAGTCATTCTAGAGAATATATTAGCTATTTTTTCACATTTAGCAAGTAAAAAACGAATCACAGAACGTTTTTCAACCAAAGTAGAGTTTTTAGAACGACTCGCCAACTTGTGTGTTAACTTAATTTTTGAGGTTATGAACACAATAATGCTCATCACTCAGATTGATGCCCAGTGATGCCAACTTGTCCTACCAACTTTTTTCTTCATACCAATTTGTCTCTTTAATTATTGAATGGCCTACGTAGGTATTACAAACCGCGTTCGTTTGATTCGAACACATACAGAAAGTGGTACCGTCAGTTCTTATTCCTTACTTTAACTTTTACAAAATTGTGGTATTGGGAATTTTTTCATCCACCAACAAAACATCGAAAACGTAAAAGCATCGAGCACAAAACATCGATGTTCAAGAAACATCGGCTTCAATACATCGATGTTTTAATAGAAACATCGATGTTTGGAAAACATCGGCATTGATCTCTACTATGTGTGCGTGTACGTATAGCACTAAAACGCAAAGAGTGTGTGAGTGTAATATTGAAACGAAATTGTTGTCGAAATGGCTGTTCGTGACAGTGGCAAATCCTGAATATTATTTTAACTATACCTTATATCAATACTAAGGAATTCGCTCCTTAGAAATTGTTCTATTAGACAATTACACAAAACACTGACTTCTGCATCATTAATACATTTCATATTCACAAAAACTTGAGAGAAGCATAACTTATGAACGACCAGAGCAGTACTGCGCTAACGTCCATACCACGTTGAAAGCACCGGTTCTCGTCCGATCACCGAAGTTAAGCAGCGTCGGGCGCGGTTAGTACTTGGATGGGTGACCGCCTGAGAACCCCGCCTGACAATGGCATAAACTTTTGGCGGCGGCGGTGGTGTAACGGTTAGCGTATCGAGCTGTTATACCCAAGTTTGCAGGTTCAAACCCGATCGAAACCGTGGATTTTTAAGGGCGAAAAAATCCTTCGTACGACTTCCTTCAGAGGGGAAGTAAAGCCGGCTGTCCCATGTTAGTAGATTTACTGCATGTAAAAGATCCTCAATGAAGCCTCTGAGCTAAATTTAAACTGCCTGTTTCGTCGCCCAAGCAATACCTTCTTTCATCCCTAGTAGGTGAAAGGAGCGTAACGAAATTTGCGTGGGCAGACGAAAGAGCAGGCATCATGGCCTGAGTCTCGCCACGTAAAATAAGGCATTCATTCATTCATACTGTTCACCGCATTATGTTGCGGTGTCTACCAACAGTCCAGGAGCACATCCTCCCCTCTCCCCGCCCTTGGAACATGAGTAACACTAGGTTATCGCGGCTTGCATGCGGTGCCTTCACCTACGCATGCAAATTCTCTGGAGAGCATTAACATTTATTTGAAACTTCTCACTCTAACGCACTTCATAGCGATTATGGACAGACTGACTGTCTCTCGGTTAGCAAAACAGAGTTATTTTTTCGCATCTGTTTTAAAGCTTTCAAAATATCAATAACTTTTTAGACCAAACTTATGAAATATCTATTATTACAATTACTATTCTAATTACTAGGTATACGCGGTGTATCGTAGAATTCGCCACTGGCTCGTGAGGAAGTCCCAGTGTGCGACTCGCAACTTCTCCGGCGCTCGGCGCGTGACTCACAGGAGGCGCCGCGCCTCGCCTCGCCGCCTGCGGCAGATGGCCCCTGGGACCACGCAACGCTCTGGCCTTCGTCGCCCTAATGGCTCTCGTCTTCAGCCTCGCTCCGCTCCCACACTCAGCAACGACGCACGCGCTTCTATACCCGATATTCCATTCAAGTCAGACATAATAACTTCTTTAGAACAATAGCCAACGCCCCATGGTTCGCTTCCAACCTCCAACTCCATAAGGAATTTAACCTCGTAATGGTACCGTAGCACTTTGCTTATCTATCCACTCAGGTTTACTTCAGGTTAAATCAAATCCCCCTTCCCGGTGCAGTTCAGACACGGCAAAAACCCTACCCATCAGATTAGAATTAAAAACAAATTCCGCTATCACTTATTCCTCATCAAATTCGCTGAATTGAAACTTGATTAGAGGCCTCATATGGAAATCTTCTCCTATTGTAATGGTTGTAAGTTAACCATAAGTTAATTAATAAAAAATAAATACACATGTAAAGTAATTTAATTACTAATCTATACACCAATCATCAAATATCCATGAATAAAACACATTCCATGGTTGTTTTCTTAAATACTTCCCATGCTCTAATTTTGTTCTTTATAATTTTTTCTGGAATGCAAAGTACGCTTATAAAACCAATGCAGGTCCAATTCTCGAAGAACTCTGTATTCTCCAAATTTGGAGAAGTTGGTCTCCGGGTCGGCGGCTGGCTAGCGACAAGTCAGTCGCTAGCCAGTCGCCGACCCGGAGAGTACCCCGATGTCGCTGCCGCCACTGAAGATGTCCACCGCAGACGTGGACGAAACGTTTCGCTCTTCAATGCCAACTGGACCACGGCCTACCAGCCCGGAAACTTTCACTCATATTGACTCCGGCCGTGAAAGCCTACGATGCTATTTATTTGAAGTAATTTGAAGCACTTCCACTCACAAACGCAAATCTATTGAAATGTGCAAATTAACGGCGCGCAAGATAAAAAAAATGTGTAATTTTTTAAAATACAAAAGAGAACACCAAAATAAACTTTACGTCATATTAAACAGTGCCATTACCACTATCGCTTGCAAAAGATTGAGGAAAAAATTTGGAGCCATTTTGAGAAATGGCGTTTCAACGTTTCAGAAAATGAGGAATTTTAAGTTTATTTTTACAGAAAACTATTGTCTTTTTGAGAAACTTTATTTGACATTATTTAAAACACATGTTCTCATAAATATAATACTGTGAAGAAATCGCCTATAAAGTAAGTAAAACCGAGTGAGAGACAAGTAAAAAAATTACATTTTTTTTAATTTTTGAAAAAACAAAAGAATCGAGAAATATGGCGTTTACGTTATTGTATAGGGTTTGTTTGGCACCGAACAAAAAATTTAAAGAAAAAAATTGGAGCCGTTTTTGAGAAAATCTTGTTTTTGTAATTTTTTTAAAAATTGCAAATATTGCACGCACTATTGCACGAAAACGACTAAAATTTTAAAAAAATGACATGAACGTTATTAAAGAACTATTTATGGACAACAAATTTCATTTGAAGGAAAAGTCTCTAGCTTCAATATTGTAGTTGTAAGAAGTTGCCGAAAAAAATGATACTTTTAAAATTTCCGAAAATTTAAAGTTAATCCTCAAAATCGGACCACCGACACCTTCATAAATATATTTTACTCTATTCTTACTAGAAATTTAAAGAAAAAACTTGGGAGCCATTTGTGCGAAGAAATGTGAATAAGGTAATGATATAATCGTTTCGAAATAATTCATAATGCGATATATTGGATGGCCTTTAGTTCTGTATGTTCAATTTATATGTAAAGTTATCCTTGCTTGTCTGTTATGATGAGCTGAAAATAATGAGACATGATTTTTTTAATGTGAGAACGTTCTGCGAAATTGTTGTGAGCATGAAAAATTATTCGAGGAAGTTGTTGTGCCGTTTAACACCACTAATTTATTAAAATTAATTTAAATTCGGTATTAAATAATTTTCTCCTTTGTAAGATAACTCATGGAGCTTAACAAATCACTGATTTTTAGAAAACCGTGTATGTTCAAATTCTTTTTGGCGTCTTCCTACAGCTACAATATTGAAGACAGGTTTTTTTCCTGAATCAAATAAGTTCTTCAAAGACAGATTTTGAAATAAGGTCATGTACAATTTTTCGAAGATATGAGTAGTTTTTTCGTAATATTGAGTAAAATATAGATCATTTTTAAACAATTATTTTCTCAAAAACGGTTTCAATGTTTTTCTTTAAATTTTTCCTCGTATTTATTAAAGAACGGTAAAAACGTATTCGTGGTCCCATTGTCGGTAAACTCTCAATATTTTCAAAAATTGCGAAAAAAATATTTTGCAAAGGTTGATAGATATTTTTTCCTAAAAGGGAACTTAAAGACTAGGTTTTTAAATAAGGCATCGAACAATTTTTTGAAAAAAATGGAAGTTTTTGATTAATTTCTTTTTAAAGTTAATGCAATTTAGAAAAGAAACATTTTCTCAAAAATTGCTCCAATTTTTTGTTTAATTTTTCGAATTTTTCGGAAAAACGGCGCAGGTTTCATTTTCGTTCAACTCTCTTAACGTTTGACAATTAAAAAGTTAGCAATAATGCGAGAAAGTGGTGTACTGTTGGAGAAATACAAGTTTTTTTTCTTTTTTTGTCGTTGTAAAACTACGGAATGATACTTGTTAATCTCCTTTCCCGCGCAAAACAGAGTATTTTATCACACCGCTTTCACTAACATCTTCAAACCTTGTTTTAGAAACAATATTTGCGTGTTCCGTGACGAGAAGCAATCTCCTCGAATCGTTTTTATCTGCTTTACTTAGCACGAAGCAGCTCGAGATCCGTGAGGAAATCTATTCTTCGTTCGGCGCAAATAACATCGAGGCGTAAGGACGTTATCATTACGTGCAGAGAATTAACCAAAATACTTGCAATTCTACTAATATAGCAGTTTCTAGCGGTGAAACGTTAAATCAGACGTCGTAACCTGGTACATGAACACTTGAGGAATACACTTCAATCATCAACGAATGATTTGGCCGCAGGTTCTTTTCGTATTACTTCGCAAATATGAAGACCAAATCCACAAATCACTGTGCTCGGAGAACAAGAGTCGTTTTTGGATCAGAGATCTTCAGAGTAGTTCACATTGTGTCGAATAATTGTATTGCAATGTTTTGGGATATTCATATTACTCATTACTTTGCAAGATCGCTAACAGTCAGTGGCGGCTGGTGGTGAAAACCAGTTGTGAGATGTTAGCAGTGGCTTAGCTAAGCTTTTTTCCAGCGCACGGAGCAAAACAAAAATATACCTCTGCCTCCCAAGCATAATTATAATTTTTAAAGTATTTTGACAAAGTAATTTTTGAAAATTATTAAAGTTACGCACTAAAATTAATTACAAATCTATTTGAATGGTTGCTTTTAGTTTAAATTACAGCCACAAGAAATTGATAACTACACCTGAAATTGTATTTATAAAATACTAATTTATATTTCGTGTGGTAAGTTCTTTTTGAAAATTCGGTGTTAATTTGGTTTGTTAATTACAAGATTATAAAAGTTAAAATTTATTTACACGTTCAAGTCTGTTATTGCCGCTAGCTCACTGTTGTGACTATCAGGCACTACTTAGAGCCTGTTACATATTTTCTAGTGTGAAACAGCTCGATAGATGGGAGATCTGTGAAGCATGCCAAGAGCCATCTTGAGCAGCGCCACGGGCACCACGCGGTGCTGGGAAGCTCGCAGCCTTCAAGAGCTTGAATAATCAGCATCTTGGCGCATGTGTAATGCTATTGAAATTATAAAATTGTGTAATGTCAATATGCTCAATAAATACTAGATTTTACTGCTATAATTTGACTTTTCTTCCATAAAATCCTTACAATTATTTATGTTACTTTTTAAGTTAAGGTTGAAAATATGGGGAGTGAAATTTTAAATTTCTCGCGTACCGGTTTTGTTCAAATTTTCCTGTTACTTCTACACTATTGGCTGTTCACTTGGCCAATAGAAATCAATACGATTGCAAGTGGCAGCACCGGAAGTTAGGCAAATAAGTCTTCTCTGTTTAACATTGAGTGCCGTCTCTGAGATATATTCTTTGGGCGCATGCGCACAACACGATTTCTCGTGCTCTGCATTCCGAATTGGCGCGATTTAAATTGCGTCCCAATGCGTGAACAAAGTATCATGAAGAGTCTTATAGCTGCAACCGACGTACAGCTGTCAGCTGCAAACGACGTTTTGCATTCAATCTTATTTACATTCGTTTAGTTTAAATTAATTTTATTATGACTTTCCAGTAAAGTTGGATAATGATAAATTACATCTTGTTTTATTCAACAGTTTTCTGATAACGACAAAAAAAGGAAGATGAACCCACTGGGCTCCTCAATGGGAAATCAGGTTGAGGTGCTTGGGAGTTATTGCGGTGGTTTGTGAAATGGGTGAAATAAGGGGGTTATGATGTGGAGAAAGCGTAGGAGTTACGGAGGACGGAATTTATCTCTGGGGAATCTGGACGGGATGCTGTTGTAGATGAGGATGAGTGTTTTTTTCCTAGTGAGAAAGTCCCTTAGACGGGGAGGTTATGGAGCTTGTTGAAAAATCTTTCGGAGAGGCAGGCAATGTGCTGGGCGACTGTAAGGAATTTTAAATCATTGTGAATTTGAGAATTATATATGAACCATGGGGCATTTAAGGCTGTGAGGGGGACTTTATTTTGTAGGGTTTGGATGTGCTTTATTGTTGAGGGGGCGGCACCTCCTCAGATCGGAGCAGCGTACGTGATTGCAGGGCGGACTTGCGATTTATATAAGTGTATGGTGGTTTTTAAGTTAAGGAATGATTTTCTATTAATAAGAGTATGGAGTTAACGAAGAGATGAATAGGGTAGATTTAGGCGTGAGCGTATGTGGGCTTCCCAGGTTAGCCAGGTGTCTAGAAGGACTCCAAGGTAAGGGATAGAAGTGCTGTGCTCTGCCCATTTGAGGAGAGTAGATGATAGGTATAGGGGTGAAGCAGGCGGAATGTGTTTCAGGGTGAAGGTTGGCAATGCATTAAGCAGGGTTTAAGTTAATTTGCCAGTTAGAAGACCAAGTGGAGAATTCGTTTAGAGCTTCTTGCAGGGGAGAACAGGCATGTTGGTGAGAATGACTGGATGTGAATGAAACAGTGTCATCTGCATATAGAACAGTTTCGGTGGAGGGGTGACTGGGGATATCGTGGGTGAATATGTTGAACAGCGTTGGGGATAATGGAGAGCCTTGAGGTACTCCTACAAGGATCCTAAATGGTTGTGATAGTGAGTAGTTTATTGTGACGGCAAGGCTCGTGGAGAAGTCTTTGATGTAGAACAGGTAGTTGGTGGTTCCAAAGAGGCATAGTTTATACAGAAGGCCTTCGTGCCAAACTCTTTCGAAGGTTCGGGAGTAGTCGATGGCAGTGGTGAATTACTTCCTTTCAAATCCTAGGGCTATGGATTCTACCAGTCGAAGAAGTTGATGGGATAAATAATATCTGAACTACTTCGAAACACACTTATCAAAAATCCATTTAGTAAATTCATGAGTAAGATAAGAGCAAGGGCCAGAATTATTGCTTAATGAATTTCACAACTTTCGTATAACCGATAATAATTAACATTACACAATTCAAACGGATACTGTAAACCAAAAACCAAAACAAGATTGACTCTTCCAGGTAACATGCAACCTTCTTAAAAGTCTTGAGATACCAAAAATCTTAATAGTTTCTAGACACTTTCACTCCGCAGAACTACCCAAAACAAATTAAATATTAAACAGCAATGTAATGCAATGCATAGGACAATTAAAGAATAATACACATCTAAAAAATTAAATGTATAACAAAAATTGTAAAAATAATTTTGTTACCAGAAAATATAGATAGCAGCCATCCAATGTTTTAAGAATTTTATGAATATTTATAAATTTATAACAACACATATCACAAACACACACATCAGTTAGACATCAAGTAGAAATCGTGCGCTGCATATCCAAAGTTACGTAAACCATAGTGCAGAGGAAATTCTTACAGGTTTGAAGGATATGAGAGACAAGTCGAAAGTGGAACCGGTAATATACCTAATATTTTCCCGAAAGGATGTACCAGTGAAAGTTACAACTGATAATATAGGAAGAAGGAAACCAGTTACAAATGACGGGAAAATCCAATTAACACGGTGACGTATGTAAATGGAAATAAATGAGAAGTAGATTGTCAATTGGGTTGATGTAACTTCCCTTAAGTGGTAGTGAAAAGTGGTAGTGAAGTGATAATTAGACATGAACAAAAGGAAGGGGACTAGCGAGAATTGAACAGAAAATAGGACTAAAAATAGTTACTAACAAGCTATTTAGCTGATTTAGAATACCTTACAATGGTATTATGGTACAATGGTATGCTCGGCAATCGCAACGAGAAATGAGTTGACACCCTAGATACAAAGTGTAGCGCAACAGCCGCCATTTAACCTCTCTCACTGGTGATCCCCTCCAGGCAGAATTCAGTAATTGAGGTGAAATGATAAGAAATGGATACATGATAAATATTTTTGAGCATACTAATACTGTTGGATACTAAGCTCAGTTTATCAATTTACTGCAGCACTGATCCAATAAATATAACAGGCGTTAAGTAAGAAGATACAGTTTTATTTTAATCAGAAAACGTCTACTTACAGCGAATAACTACAACACTACGTTTCTTAAATAACACATAAACATGCCACACGAAACCTATTACATGACTTCGTATATTAGTACAAACAAATATTAATATTTATTTTGGATTAATTGGTGGCTTCCAACACACACTACATCACACAGTTCTAACTCTCCTGACGTCTGGATATAAGATGGGGGAATCGACGGCGCAAAGGAATGCGCTACTCTCTGTGCTTAGAGTCCCTAACAGTTCAACTGTTATTTCTTAACAATTACTAGTTCGAAACTATACTCGCACGGAGAAACAGTTCTTTCGTATACACAGTTACTAGCTATTATTGGTTATTGTTTTGCAATATATTCTGTAGGAAATGGACTATAAGCACTCGCCACATTTACCATGTGTACGATAACAGTTTCACAGCAGCCAATCACGTTTTGACTCGCTAATGTTAAGGGTTTCCGCCAAGTGCTGTTAATGATTCATTCAGTGGCAGAGGAAGAGAGTGCATGCGAGTTCTTATGATTGTCATAGAGCGCTTCAGAGAAGTGGTTAGGCTGTATTTTATCAATTATGGAAACACAATTCTTCCATAATAGATCAACTAGCTTCTCTAGGAGATTTTTAGATGTTCAGGAGGAAGTTTTTCAACCTCTCGGTGATGTGATGTCCCGGATTGATCCCATCTGTTCTTCTTTCCTCCCATATTTGGAGAAGTAGTTCTCCGCAAGATCCGCCAGTAGGGCTCCGTAAGCGGCACAACCTAGTGGAGCTAATATGAAACTTCAAAAGATATCATTCAAGCTAAATCATACTAAACTAAATCAAGATAAATCATGCTAAATGCCAAGCAAACATATTCACAGTACGCCGACCGAAAAATCCCCCCGAACTTAACATCAAGGGGAATCTAATCCCGTGGACCTCTTCACCGGTGAAGTACCAAGGAGTATTATTTGACAAAAGACTAACGTGGAAACCCCACATCCACGCAACTGCTAATAAAGTCTTGGTCAAAACATCAAAAATGTTCCCCTTAATTAACTCTCGATCTGCCATTAGTATACAAAGCCGAATATTACTGAACAAATCAATTATTCAACCCACTCCAACCTATGCATGTGCAGTATGGGGTGGCGTAGCACCCAGTAACCTCCAAAAGTTAGTTGCATTCCAAAATAAGTTCCTAAGAAAGATCGTCAAGGTATCATGGTTTATATCAAATTCCCAAATTCATCGCGAGCTAAATATATTGCCACTAGACGAGCACATAAATAAAATATCCGACCATTTCTATCAAAATATTTACTCTTCACCCTGTTCCACAATATTTAATCTGGGCAGTCGGGCTTCATGGCCCCGTATTAAATTAAGGTTCCCTAATGATAGACTGAGACCACCGTAACTTGTTTTTTACATTCTTCCTAGCGCTAACTTAACTTTCAACGTTACACCTCAGACCAACCCTTGAAGCCTGTACAAACCTTCGAAACTTGAACAATGTTCACGAGTAGGAATGAAAACTCTTTGCTATGGATGGCCATATCCAAAATGTTATAATATAAAATGTACTATTTTCAAACTCCTCGAGAGACAGAAATGTTGAACGAGAAGAAATAAATAAAAAAAAGAGCGATCAGGGCTGCCAGAATGCCACAACTACCGTTGCTCGCAAACGATTTCTAACAGTCAATCGCAGCCATTTTAGGTTACCGATCATTGCTATGTTATTTTCAACTGTCAATATGCGTTAGGTGATATTCAGAAACTGTTATTGAAGAATGTCCTATCTCTCTTACAAATATAGAAACTGAAAAAAACATCTAGCATCGTTAGCCGAACTCTTTAAACCACTCCGTGAAGTCTTGGAGATTAAGCAGCTTGAGACACCGAGGGTGTCTGGATTGGTGACGTTTGAGAATCACGGATACTAACAGTGCGACCCCCTGACTAATAGGAATAAAAAGCAATAACTTTGCAAAAGATGACTGATTAACAGTGATTCCGGGCGCGTCAACAGCTAGGGTCTTTAGTCCCTTAAGTATAGTACTTGTTATTCTTCAAGATGTATCAGTAATCGTCCTCAGCTGGTTGGTGAGATCCGGCGCCGACTTACTTGTCGGCGAGCGGGGTTTTCCTCAACCAGATATCTCCCACCAGCGGGACACCGCCCCAGTCCCGACGAGTTCTAAGCTCCCGACCGGTCTCCCGGCATTTGTGATAGTGTAGTCCATGTAAGAGTACGTGTGTGTAAGCGGTGAGGAAAAAACAAGGAAGAGGAAGGAAAAATAACGCGCGGTACGTGACCCGTTTTTTAGGGTGCTGCTCCGGCACTTGCTCGGGGTTGTTCGGAGAAACCACGGAAAAATACCGACCAGTGCAGCCGACCGTTACAATTATCCTCCAGACAGTGACTGAACTCTACCTATCACGACAAGACGACGATGAGTTCGAGACTCGAACCTAGGTCTTCCCGGTCAGAAGCACAGCAGAAACATCAGTTGATGCACTGAGCCACCTCTCCCGAGCGTTGCAAATGAAACGACTGTGTTCAATGAGAATTACTGTGACATATTTGCTGTTCCAGGAGAATTACATGTGACAGACTGACAACATGAAAGCGAATTGCTCCACTCTCGATATCTAATACGGCTTGGGAACAATTAAACAATTACAAAAAATCTATATATATAAAAGAAAGTCGTGTTAGTTACACTATTTATAACTCAAGAACGGCTGTACCGATTTGGCTGAAAATTGGTGAGCAGGAAGCTTAGAGCCAGGAGACGGACATAGGATACTGTTTATCCCGTTCGACAGCGTTCCTGTGTGAGAACGCGCGTTTTTGCACGTTTTCGCGTGATTTCGCATGTTAGCGGTCATTGTTGCCTGTTGTAACCCATTGTTGTAACGCCGCACTGATAACAGAAGGCGATAATGATATAGCCGCCTTTCGTTCGCCGTTTTATCTATATAAAAGTCGTGTTAGTTACACTATTTATAACTCAAGACCGGCTCTACCGATTTGGTGAGCAGGAAGCTTAGAGTCAGGAGACGGACATAGGATACTGTTTATCCCGTTCGACAGCGTTCCTGTGTGAGAACGCACGTTTTTGCACGTACGCAGTGCAACAAGGATAGTACAGTTTCTCACAGTGAGTGCGACGCGAGAAAAAGATGGGACCGGCTGTTAAGGCGGAACAGAGTTCGCCGGGTCAGCTAGTTTAACAATAAAAAACGTCTATGCATCCGGTGTGGCGATGCATCGGCTCGGCCCACTGTGCGGCTGGATAGGACGCAGCGGCGCGGCGGCGCGGGCGTCCCACGAGGCGGGCGACTGCTCCAACGCGCCCGCGCAGCTGCCACCGCGGCGCCGCACCACGCCGCTTTATCGCGCGCTTCCGGATCCACTGCGCTGCCTCCTTTCGCTTGCCTCCTTCGGCGCCCCGGCCCCGCCCCCCCGGCCACGGCCAGGGCGGAAGGGGCGGACTGCGCGCCGTCCGCTTCCGCCCAGCGCCTCCGATTATGGCCCCGCCGCCGCCGCCGCCGCCGCCGCCGCCGCCGCCACCGCCGCCACCGCCACCACCGCCGTGCCGCCGCCGCCGCCGCCGCCGCCGCCGCCACCGCCGCCACCACCGCCGCCACCGCCACCCCCGCCACCCCCGCCACCACCCCGCCGCCGCCGCCGCCAGCACCACCCGAAAGTCTCTCTTCTGGCCCCCGCAGCCGCCTTGCCCCACGTCATTACCATCCTCAACGAAATTCACGGATATCCACCACCGGATTAATGCCTTAAGGGGCCCTAATTGTAAAAAAATGGAGGTTCCTTATAATTTTTAAAATCTTGTACGTAACAATTTTAAATCAATTACGAAATAAGTGGATGATCTTGAGACTTAAAATGTATTATTACAATACATAAAATTTATTTTTGCGTACATATGTCATTTAAGATAATTTTATATTCGTACACGTTTGTGTTTGGCCTGCTTATGTATTACTTCACCGTGGAGGATATTCGATTTTATATTCTTATTTTTATACATTTTTTATACTTATTTTTATACATTTTTATACCTCATCAACATTTTATATTTCCCTCTCAATGGAGCAGGTTGCGAGAACAATGTGACGGCGACAGAATTACAAACAGTGTAAACCATAATAGGAATCCTGATCGCTCGTGTATACTTGCGTCTATTGTTTTGTACGTTCATCTAAAATAGTTTTAAACTGTTTGTTCTGTTTTGAATTGTTGTGTAGCTTTCGTAGTTTTAGATTTCGGCGTATCAAAATCACTGAAAATTTCTGAAAGATAAGGTGAGACAATTGAACAAATTCAAATATATTTTAGGAAAGAAACTACGGGAAAACCGGCTTTTGATATCATTCTACTCCACTTGCTAAAATATGAGGCTGAGCGTAATATCTAGGTACAATTCAGATATAGCAGGTACTGTATAGTAAGATCATGTATTGAAAACATCGTAAGTGAAGGATATAATATAATTAAATACAAAAATATACATCAATAAATTTAAAAGAAACATAATAATAATTCATCCAGTATACAGAAATATTTTTATTTAAATTTCACTTTCTCACGTATATATATATATATATATATATATATATATATATATATATATATATATATATACATATACACACACACCTGTACCTGGGGGATACCTGTACATTACATGTACATTACGTGTACAGGAGTACACGGCAAAAGAATGGGGGAATTGAACTGAAAATAACTTTAAACCATTATAACTAAAAACAGACAGCAGTTAACATTAATTAAAATTTGACTGTTTTCAGATAGGAACCATATCAGGTGTCTTTTTACTACTTTCGGGTAAATCTACAATCGGTTTCGGATAAGAATGATGCATTAATTGAATGAAATTATTTGGTTTTTAGAGGGGAAACACATTACACAATAGACCCAGCTACATTTATAAAATCAACGAATTTTGAGGTAGTTAGATCTAAATCCAACTACCGGTCTTCGCGAACCTTCTCACACAACACTGTTCTAAAACCGTGAAAATATATACAATAACTAAATATAAATTTAATATGTGATATATTTTCAACGTGCAATTCAACAATATACTTGTCGAATTCAGAACGAAAAATGTCATTGAAAATTTCTAATACTTCACCAGTTACCAAAAAAATACCTTATTCACCGTGAGAAATGGAAACACCGAAGTTCATTGGCCTTCGTAATCGTAACTTCCGCTCTTACCGCTGGCTTTATCACCGTCCCCGGCATAGCCGTTTATGGAATCACCCACCCCACCATCTCCGCCTTTACCACCACTAGCATTACTGTCCCCATTTTCACTGCAACTCTATCTTCACTGTCCTGCTGTCAACATCGCCCTTTCATCATCGCCGTCTTATCATTAACGTCCCGTGAACAAAAGCATCCTACCACCATTAACGTCCCACGAACAAAAGTTCCCCGTCATCATTAACGCCCTGCCATCATTAACGCCCCGCCATCATTAACGCCCCGCCATCGTTAACGACTCGCCATCATTAACGACCCGCTATCATTAACGACCCGCCATCATTAATGACCCGCCATCATTAACGCCTCGCCATCATTAACGCCCTGCCATCATTAACGCCCCGCCATCGTTAACGCCCCGCCATCGTTAACGCCCCGCCATCGTTAACGCCCCGCCATCATTAACGCCCCGCCATCATTAACGCCCCGCCATCATTAACGCCCCGCCATCATTAACGCCCCGCCATCATTAACGCCCCGCCATCATTAACGCCATCATTAACGCCCCGACATCATTAACGCCCCGCCATCATTAACGCCCCGCCATCGTTAACGCCCCGCCATCGTTAACGCCCCGCCATCGTTAATGACTCGCCATCATTAACGACCCGCCATCATTAACGACCCGCCATCATTAACGACCCGCCATCATTAACGACCCGCCATCATTAACGACCCGCCATCATTAACGACCCGCCATCATTAATGACCCACCATCATTAACGACACGCCATCATTAACGACGCACCATCAATATTGTCCCGTCATCACTAACATCCCGCCATCATTAATCGTTCGCCATCAATATTATCCCGCCATCATTAACGTCCCAACATCATCAAGGTCAGCCATCATCACCATCCCGCCATCTACGCCCCAGCATCGCCACCGTCCCTCCATCATCGTTTCTCTCCTGCCCCTGGCCCGATGACCACCGCAACGCCCGCCCCCTGCGCGCCGTCGCGTCGACGAGGCAGTGCCCCGCTCCGTCGCACTAGTCCCTCCGCGAGGCGGCGCGCCGCACGAGGGCGCTGCCGGCTGCCACTGATGGGTCTCGTCACGCGAGGCCTTCGTCCGGCGAGGAAAAGGGTCACCAGCGCGTGTGTAATGGACTTCGGCTGAAGAACGATTAAACACGTGCTGGACCTGCACAATGGACGTAATCGTTGAACCTATTTTAAAGATTAACTATGATGTCGCCTTTAGTTCCTGAAACTCTGTTAGGACTTTCTTTCTTTTTCAGTGTCGGAACAGATTCCAATTTGGGTAATCAGAGGATTTTTCATACAAAATGGGGAAGTTTTGATGTTTCTGTATTCGTTCTCTTTTAAATTCCTTAAGAATAAATTATAATTTATATATCCATGTTCTTTTTTCATCATCAAATACAGAAAATTGTCTGTTGTTCTCTTCAATTCAACTTCATGTATTTGGCTCCAAGGTTTTGACACACAGCTTATTACAAACATCTTATTATTAATTTATATAGATATATACAGAGTTTCGGGGAGTCATTTTTCGGGGAACTCATTTTTCCCCATACTCAGGCTACACAATTTAAAACAAACCAAACATACAATATACTTTTTTTTATCACATTTAAGTTTCCTATATTCCCTTTCAAGCGATTGTGGTCGTGATATCTAATCTCATATCAGTGCAACCACCAGCCCTCAATTGTTGATAAAACTTATTATGAATACTTCAATAAGAAGATATCATGAAAATCAGACGAACGTTATTTACGTAATGTCTGGGTGCAGAATATTAAATACTCTCACTCAATAAATGATATCAGTCTTTCTATATCATCCGCCCGTCTATTCTATCTTATTGTATCAGTTCTCTCCCTCTCTCTCTCTCTCTCACACACACACACAAACACTAGATTGTAGAGGATATATGGCATGTGACTCATAGTCACTCTAATCCACTCCCCGCGCGGTACGATAATGTCCGACAGTGGTTTCGCGGGGAGGGTGGCAAAGGGAGATTGGTTTTAGGAAGTAAAAATCTCACACTCGGTAGTACGGGGTGGGAGATTGGTTTTAGGAAGTAAAAATCTCACACTCGGTAGTACGGGGTCCCAGTGCGTTTACGGATTTCCATCTTTCTCCTTATTAAAAAAAATTAAGCACACACTTCCACTCTCTCTTTCATACCTATTCACAGACCCACAGTCCCCCTGTACTGCATTCACATGTACATCACAGAGGGCAGAAGTCATCGCATGAAATTTTGTTTCCTGTAATAGGTGCACGCTAACAAGACTAGATAATCCACAACTCCCAGTTACGAGGAAATAAAGTATCAGACTTTAGTGACACGCATGTGGATAAACGTTGACGAATATGAGAAAACGTAGACGAATATCCATGCTCGAGGCGGGATTCGACCCTTCGAGTGAAGGCAGTCACAACTCCTCAGTCTTAGCGACCGCGACTTCGCAGGCCGTCACCAAGAGCGGTGGCTCAGGGCACCTACTGATGTCACTGCAGTGCTTCTGACCTGGAAGTCCTAGGTTCGAGTCCCGATGGTGGCAGGATTTTCGACAATAACTAACATATACCTAGGTCGAAATCAGTTGCTGTTTGGAGGAGAATTCTGGCGGTCGGCTTCTCTAATTGGTAGTTTTCCATGGTTTCTTGGATCAATAACATTTAAATACCGGGGAAGAACCCCAGCAAACAGGTCAAGGACTGCATACGATCTCCCTTTCCTTATCATTGTGCTATCCTCACCCGTTACTAACACCCTTACACTTAATTGCACTTCACTAACACACATTGCGGGAGACCGGTCGGGAGCTTAGAGCTTGTCCCAGTTCAGCAGTTCCATGCTGGTAGGAGAATTAGGGAAAACCCCGCTAGCCGAAAGATAGGACCGCGCCGGATCTCACCATCCAGCGAAGGAAGATCATCGCCACCTCCAGAGGGGAAAGTATGCACTACACCTACGGGACTAATTACCTTAGCACGGAATCGCTAATCAACCAATCAACGCGGGTCGACTCACGAGTGCCTGGAAACCGGGGGGGGGGGAGAGCGCCACCCCGCGCTGCGGCCGAGTTTTTGTTTTTCTTTCCCCCTCCCCCCTGTATAGCAGCAGGTAGCTGCTTTACATTATTTGGTTCACATGCTGCATAATAGTACATTATGAAACGATGATGTAATGATGGATATTAATACACGAATGTGATATTACTAAACGAGCGAGGTACCAACGAGTATCGTAAACTTCATACGAGTGTATTAATACCCATTACATCGAGTTTCATATGGTACTTTTTCTACCACTTTTATAAGTCAAACTTTTACATTGAATCTTTTCGTGGCAGTTGACATTCAGGATTTAGCCAAAGCCACCCAGCGGGCAGATACCCTTCCTGCTGTAGCTGGCTTTGATTTACCAGCCCGCCTGCGAGAGTGTACAAAAGTTGCTGCAATAATTCCGAGGTCACCATTTTAGCTTTTTCTCTTATTTCTGGAGGTGCCAACACAACCTCTGATTCACTAGAAATTTTAAATTAAAGAATTGGCTGGTTTTTAAGGGCAATCACACGGCAGCAACATATAATACAAAATGACTTGCGTTCTCATCTTAACGTCAATCAAATGTTCCCTCTACCGCTACCACTGCCCTAGTCAAATAGGATCAAAGTGAAATTATGATTCAATTAATTTTAAATAATATTCCTCGTAAAAATTACTAATCAGAAAACAAACAACTAATACTATAAAATAATACTATAAATGACTATACTATAAAATAAACTAATACAATAAATGAAAACTGACAAACATAGTAAATGATATTAAATGAAATTTTAATGTAGACAATCGAACAATACATTTACTATAACGATTCTCAACGATTAATGAAGTGTCAATACTTGTGTGATTGGTCTCTGTGATTGGTCAAGAACCTGTATCATAATGAAATTTGTATCGTAATGAGTATTATTATGCAACGGGTTGCACCCCTCAAATGGCAGAAATATACAATGGGAGTAGAAAAAATCTTTCACAATGAGAACCGATCATATTATGTAACAATGTTGCTAAAAGAAATTACAATCTACAATTGAAGACCTCCTTTCCAAACACCACTTAAGTCATTTTTTTAATTTTTTAGGAGAAAAGAAAAACCTTTACTGTTTATTGTGCACTTTAATTTGAATTTTTGAAAAGTGGATTCTACTCCTTACATTAGTAAGGAGAATTTTGAATGTTAGGACAGAACAGTTAATAAACCTCAATGTTACCTTTCATTCTATTAAATAAGCTGAAAAAATGCAAAAAAGTTACTTAAGTGGTGTTTGGAATGGAGGTCCTCAATTATCAGACCTAAAGAAAATATTTCTTTAACAGTGGTTCTTTTAATTATTTCTAGTTTTAACATGGGGTATAGACGAAAAGTGATCGGCGCAGAAGCATCGCTGACTGGCGCTGCGCATCGTGACGCCGTACATTAAGATGAAATGCCTGACACGAGGTCAAAAAACAAAAACAAAAACAAACAAAAATTAGTTGAGAATTTTTAACACTTAGGTTGACTACACTACGGTTGGGGTTCTTAAACCCCGTGCGTGCAACGGGCGGAAATTACGAGTGAAAGATATATTTCAGATTGATCACAGAGCTCTATTGCGTTTTATCCCCAGCACCCAATGCGGACGGAAATTTTAGTGTGGAGTTGAAGTCAAATTGTTTTGTTCAGTGAAAATAATCATTAAAATTTTAAAATGCAACATATTGCAGAAGTTATATATGTTAATTGGAAGCCCTTGTTTAATTATTTATTTGCATGTTCAACATAATTTAAATTCATGTTCGTGTCCGTAAATTCTTGCACATTTTTTCAAATATCAACCACCATATTGGATCTGCCATTTTGAATTTTTAACTTATGATATCATATTCGAATTCAGAGAGGTCGAAAACCCAAATACAGCCATTACTTTTCATTTTCCAAGAGAACAACTTGCAATGGAACTGAATAGAACATCTAGAAGCATAGGTTATTCACTACTTAGTTTTACATACTATCACTTGCCAATTTCCATTAGAGTTCTTTGAGAAGCGTTAAATGTCCCCTTAGCCGTTCGTCATCGTGCGCCACCATGGCGAGCTGCGTGTGGGCAGTGGGAGGCGCCGGAGGTGCAGACGCGGCGCTCCTGCCCCCTGGCGGCGGCGAGGGGCGCAAGGGCCGCCCACGCGCGCCAGATCGATATTGGTTTCTCCATGGATACCGCAACGTGCGGCTTATCGGTATCCAGTAGCGCCGGTGCGGCGCAGGCTGGGCGCGTCAGCTGCGGCGGATCCAGTCTGCGGTCGCAGCGTCGCCCGCCGCCGTCCCCGCTGTCGCCGCCTCCCACAGCCACCTCGCCTCGCCCCGCCCCCGCTGCCGTCGCCCTCGTCCCCACCCTACGTTCCCACCCCGTCGTCCCCGTCCCACCGCTCCTGTCCCGACCCCCGTCCCACCGCCGTCCCCGTCCACAACGCGGCCCCGCCTATACCGCCGTCCCACCACTGTGCCCGCTCCGTTCTCACCACCGACCCCGCCCCCACTGCCGACCCCGTCCCACCGCCGTCCCCGTCCACAACTCCGCCCCGTCCATACCGCCGTCCCACCACTGTGCCCGCCCCGTTCTCGTCGCCGACCCCGCCCCACCCCACTGCCGACCCCGTCCCACCCGACTCCACACCACCGCCGTCCCCTGTCCACAACGTGTTCCATTCCCCGTCCACAACTCCGCCCCGTCCATTCCGCCGTCCCACCTCCGCGCCCGCCCCGTTCTCGTCGCCGACCCCGCCCCACCGACTCTTCCTCACCGCCGCCCCGTCCTACCGCCAATCCCACCCCTACCGTTACCCCCACCGCCTCACTGCCCCAGCTTCACCCCCAAACCATCCCCTGCCCTATCCCCATTCCCGCCCTCGCCACACACATACACCCATCCTCGTCCTTACCGCCACCCCCCTTCCTCAGTACTGTCCCCACCCTTCTAACGCCCCAGCTACCACCGCCCCCGCCGCCACACCCTTGCTGCTTCGGGGCCGCCACCGGTATGCCGACAAGCCTTAGGCGGGGCACAACGCGGTCGGGAGGATGAACCCTCCAGGCTACAACTCCCGCTAGGAAATTCCCCTTCTGCGCGCCGCATGCCTTCGCTGTTTGTCCTTCTGCGGTCGAAGTTAAGAAGACTTTCAACACATTTGTTGTCGTAATTAATGTATCTTGGAAGTTAATATTCTCGAGATATTAATTAATCTGAGACCACGCAACTGTCTACGCAGACTTACACCCTGCACTCATGTCAGATCGCATCCATTTCCCGGTGTTCCAACTGTGCTTCTTACGCACACTTTGCCTCCTCCTGGTCAGGGCCCGTAAGCATTTCCACAGGACAATTCACACAGGGTCACATTCACTCTTCTCTGCATTATTTGGAGAGACGACAATGACCGTATGAGATAATTTGTACTTTAGGGAGAATGTAGCTGACAATTTCTTAGCATTATTTAATTTTTTCCAAATTTTTACTCATGTAACACCATAAAAGCAAATATATTGATACGCAAAAATACTTGAACAATAATACAATTACGTTCAAAAATATCATCTGTACTTTGCAGTTTATATAAAGTGTACTCCACACTCTTAGGAATATCAAAGCTTATACAGGGCGCCAGGAAAGTCTCTCTGCACCGAGCTGAATCAGGACCTCCTATTAAAAATTGCATTTATGTTGATAGCAACCAGATCACTGGGTAACAGTTAAGGGGGCAACACTTTAAGCATCTATTACAAGCGTTGGAGCCATGAATATATAGAGGTGCCGCTACAAACCCCTTCTATGTTCAGCAAGTGAAGCCAGTTCGCCATTTTGGTGGTCCCAAACACTTCTGTCAAACCAATACGTTCTGTTACTACAGGACTAACAATACGTTATTAGCTGCTTGTGACGTAGGAGTAGGTAGACCAACTTTGATGGAATTGTAAGTTTCCGCAAACGTACACACGAGCCAAACATAACCTACGTCATTACTAGGCTGCCAAATTGCCTCTTTGTAAAGCTCTAATCCACAATGCTCTCCGCTTTGGATCTGCAGGAAATCTTTAATAAAAAAATCACTAAAATTAACGAATAACTTGCAAAGTTACTAAATGTTCCAAATTACATGGAGTAGCTACTTACTTATGGAAAGTAATTTCCGGTTTTCCCCTACGGTTAGTACAGCTGTTAGCCGCACAAGTAACCATAACGAACTGTTACAAAAATCTAGATAATCTGAACAAGGCTTTTGGCTTGTTCGAACAAGGAAACAATCTAAACAAGGCTAATCTGAACAAGGTTGAACACGAACACAACTAGAGCACTCACACACAGTTTGTCTATGCTACACGATTTCTGATCTTACCAATATGGCGGAGGTGGCTTCAAGTTTGTAACGTCATGCCATCTTCCTGTATTCATAGCTCCATGGTTAAGAATGAGTTCGCATTGATTTTTCTTTTGTTACCCTTGTGCTGCCAACAATTTCTGTTAGTACTTTCACCAGCGAGATGTCTGCGGAGAGACTTTCCTGGTGCACTATGCAAAAGCGAACATAAAGACAGATCAGAAAGAAAATTCATTTTAAACGAGAAAAGTAGAAATAATTTAGTAGTTTTTAATTTAGTACAAATAGTTTAGTAGAGATAAACTTGCAAACACTCGTTCAGTTACGCTTCGCTAAGGAACTTCTTCTGTTCCGACTTTCCAGAGGTGATAAGTATTAGCAAAAACTACAGTAAATGCCGAACGTCAGCGTAACTAAGACTGAGACCCTTGAAGAGGGATTGTAAACTTATTTGGATTCAGATGAATAAGGTTACATTATCAGCGTTTGAAAATAGAATGTATCTCATTCCTGATGGCAATCGTATTACTGTTCCAGATGTACATGAAAATAAACATATCTTGATAAATATAACAGTTTCGTTGAAAAATATTTTGACAATTTATTGGAAATTCAATGGAGTTACACAACATACCTTTAAGAAAACTTCAACACAATGTGTTCTAGTCCTAACTGCATCTTACTGATCATACAAGTAACGCGCATTATTATTTAAGAAAGTAGTGTCCACATTTATTTCATAACACATAAAAGTTTATTAAATAAATTATATATTTCTTTCTCCATTATTAAAATGATAATAAGAATATATTTGAGTCACTACCTCACCCTTGTAAATCTTTTGTTCATTTTTTCACTGTACATATTGAATATTCTTTAGTGTGTCTGTCCTTTATTTTTCCTTTTTACGAGCTTCATTCTTTTAGTTCGCATTGTTTGCTAATCACTCTTGCCTTATCTACTAAGCCGTGTTTGGCGGCGGGCAAACGACAACATGTCATTGGTTGTTCGTTACTTGGATCGATCAGATTGGCGCAAAGAGGTCTTATATTACGCAACAACAAAGGTATCTTACATAATTTGTTTGAAGCAACGTTCCTGCCTTCCTTGTGAATTTCCTTTCTCCTTTGGTCGTTAATATCACTTTCTTGCCGATCTCTTCTCTCTTCCTGTGCTCTCGCAACGTACATACCCGGAGATAGTTACCTGCTTTTTCCTTTGGGACCATATCCTCTCAATTTCCCAGCTAATTTCACCTTCATCCATTATTACGTACAGTACTAACTAGAGCCGATGCGGCGCGGATGTCTCTGAAAATCCATGAGCCTGATACAATCTTAGATACTAGATAAATGGATATTGTTTTAAATTTAAATGACGAATAATGATAATGAAATAATGATCATAATAATAATCACATAATAATAATAATAATAATAATAATAATAATAATAATTTCCTCCTATTTTGATTGTGTCTGGATTTTATAAATCTGTACTACACTAAGTCTAGTTTCGAATAAAATATTACATAATTAAATTGTTAATTCCTTCCAAGAGAGATTGCTCTGATGTGTGGGTCTTCAATCAGTGCCTGCTCCATGGGGTAGGCAAGGTAGGTAGCACCAAACCTGATCCATATAAATTTCGGCCAGTATTTCTGACCTGGAAACATGAAATTATCATTGCATTGTCCTATTACGAGTTACATATTCATTTGAAGAGCGTCATACCTGAACCCGCGCGATCCGTCCCATTTCCACACTTCCTGCAATATTTCACACCTGTTAGAGCCTCTCTGAGTAGGCTCTAGAATACTGCACGAGATGATTTCGCTCGAGCCACATTGTTTTCTGCACAAAATCCGCTAGATGGCAGCCTAGTACTACAGGTTTTCTCTCTCCCCGATGCCTCAATCGAAAAGCGCTCGGACGAGAAAACTAAGCAATTGCCTCTCTGTAGTTGTCACTCCAACCGCTGAGTCACGATTTCAGGGGTAGAACACAGAACGACAAAGGTAAAACGCAAAACTAAAAATGCCGTGAAGTTAAAAAATCTATAAACAAGTTATACACAATTAAGTGAAAATACAATAATGAAAAGTGGAGCTTACCTTAGATTTATGGAAAAAGCGAGAAAATGTATTCCTACTGCGAATTCAGTAAGTGAAAGTGATCTAAGTGCAGCTGATAAATAATTCATATATATCATAATTCATAGAAAAATATGGATCCGGAAAGAATTAGTAATATTTTTCTGATCCATAGTTTCGAAGAGAAATATGGAGAATTTATTTATTAAATACATTTCAATACTCATTCATTTCACTTATGTGTTGTACTTGACTGCTAAGATCATTAGTACCCTAAATGTATTTTTCCCCTCAGGAGGTGATCTTCCTCCCGCTGGATGGTGAGATCTGACGCCGAACTCTCTTTCGGCTAGCGGGGCACCCAGCGGGGCACCGCCCCAGCCGGGACAATCTCTAAGGTCCCGCCCGGTCTCCCGGCACGTGTGACAAGTCCATGTAAGTATACAAGTGTGTAAGGGGTAAGGATAAGACAAGGAAGGGAAAGGAAATATCGCGCATATGCGCGTTTGAGGCTTTACGACGCTTGCGGAAGGTACAGTGACGTCATGCCTTACAAGGCTTTAACACGGCAAATCTCCATCTGCCGTGTCCAGCTACCTGTGTGCTCCGCTACCAGATGCGGTAGCAGTACTGTGGCGATGGAAATAGAGCGACGAAGAGGGAAAAGGGGGCATTGGGCTCAGCACAATGATACTTCAATTTTACGACATCAGTCCCTGCCTCATATTAACCATGTCAATGCAGTCCAACTGTTAATAATCTATCTATTCTTAAGTGCGTGAAGTCTTAAATATCAGTCTGTTAATAATCCGGCACCAATATAATATATTCTTCCGTCACCACCATCATCGTCATTTATTCTTCCTTCTTTTTTCAACTCTATCTCCCTTTTATCCAACCTTTGCCTCATTCTGGAAAATGACGGCGGCTGCCGTCCTTCCTGACGCCTGCACATTCTTGGCGCATTCTCGGGATTGCAAGGCGTGCCTCAGCCGGTCATCGAACTTGAATGCCAGAATTGTCTAGGGAGGAGTTTCTTCTTCCATAGTCCTTCATTCGAGTTTTCAGGCTCACATGATATCATGCATATTGTATATCTGACGGCATGGAATAATATTTAGCGATTTATAGTTTCGTCTGAATTACTGATTAGTCCATCACACTTCCAAAACCAACTCTGCAACTGGTTCACGTTGGGTACACTAATTCACAAGGAAACAGCACGCTTTTGTTGAAAGTTTCTTTTTAAAGTTTACTTAATTATCAGCGGATTATCCAGACGAATGAAATGAGAAAAATTAGACACGCGCTTCAACGGACATTCTGTTTGAGAAAGTGGGGTATTTAGAAACTTTTAAATAAAAACTGTTTACAACAATAAAATGCTTAAAAATGTAGTGGTATTCGAGATCGTGATCATTTTAAAATAACTTCCACAATAATAATAAACCTAAAAGATAAATTTCAGATAGGATTAATAAAAATCTTCGAAAAAAATCGGTAGAACGTTTTATTTTGCATCTGTTCTTAAATAATTATCAAAAAACCACCCTTAGCATCAGCAAACGCGATTACCAGGATTCAATTCATTTCATTTTCCATCGAAACGAAACAGGAAGTTTTATTACGCGCCTTCTGTGATTTACAACACGTCGGAAAAACTCGTTGCGAAAATTCGTTAAACAGAAAGTTAATTGCAAGCAGTTGACACTCTCGGCAGCCGAATTGTGTTCACCGACTGCTTCAAAAGAACAAAAAACAAGAGCAATTCTCGGCACGTCCTGCAGAACGAGTTTGGCAACATGATTAGCTATTTCCGCCCGCGGTGCCTGATGGCGGCGCGATACACGCGCCAGAGAATCGGACGACAAGCGAAGCGACACCGCATCGCGGCGCTACACGGCTATCGCCGAGTGAAAATCGCGAATTATTCAAGGGGCCCGGCAGCGCCAGGTCGCGAGTGAATCACGGTCGCGGGCTCAGTCGCAGGAAACCAGATGTCCTTTGCGAGGTGGGTTTCAAAACGAGTAGTGGCAAGTAGGTTAGACGGGGCTCCTTAGGTCTTAGGTTCGAGGCCTGCGCGAGGCAACGCGCGGCTCTGTCGCTGCTATCGACGCCATCTGATGAATGGGCGGCGAAGCGGCCGCGGGGCAGATCGACGATAGCCAACGCGCCGCGGGTGAGGACGCGGGAACGTGCAAGCAATGATTGTGGGGGATGAAGCACTGCGGTGTCGGACAAGGCAATGGAAGTGAGGATTTAATTACGGGTGGCGTTACTCGTTCTCAGTCCTCACTACCACGTTGCAAGGATTCAACACTTGATAAACTTTGAGCGGTACAAGCTTTACACAACAATAGAAACATCCATGACATTTTCACATATAAATTCAAACCAAATTTGGAGTTTGTAAAATAATGTCTGAAACGAATTCTCGGACAATTCCACTTTCATTTGAAGTGGCACTACTACAAACTAATGGTGCTCCAACAGCACATACTTTCTCGTATTCGTTTCTCGTATTATAGTCTCGTACTGATACTCGTAGGTATTACTTGTACTGTCTTCGTAAAACTATAATACTACTTGAACCCCCCAAAAATGTTTCTACCCATCAAACATTTTCTTCCTCCTGTGGTTCTGATGTTCAGGATGCCATTCACGTTATCCCCTCCCTATATTATTATCCACCGGTCTCACAGGTAAACACACCCTTCTTGGCCCTTTACAAAGTTGAATATTTGCATTTGCAATTTTCAAAAATTTAGAAAGGTTCATTCGAGACATTTCAAGTTATATGTTTAAAGAACAGATGTCATTAATAAAAAATCTCTATTGTCAACATTGTAGTTGTAGGATGGCGGCCAAAATTAATTTGGACTTTTGCAATTTGCGAAAATACTGGCAAATTCGAAAGTACAGATCGAAAATGGGACCTCTACCATTTTTAAAAGTGAATATTACAAGAGCAAATATATATAGAAAAAATTTGGAACTTTTGGGGAAAATCTTATTTTATCACTTTTATTTCACACTGAAAATCAAGCGTAAAATATTCATATTCTCATAAAAATTTACAACACTTTATTTAAAACTATTTTTAGTAGTAAAAAGTATAGCCTCTTTTGCACCACTTGTTCAATTATGCACCAACTAGTTTATTGCTCATTATTAATTCACTCAAGTTACGAGACAAGAGGCCTTCATGGTCATGCAATTACAATAAATGGACTCTGAAAATAAAACAGCTTTCTAACTTTTCTTTTGGATACAGTCGCTTGTTTCGAAATAATAATTAAAAAATTGAAGGAAGATAAAAAATTGAAAGAATTAAAAAAATCATATTTTTTTAAAATGTTATTCTTTCTTACTCGACATTTCTGCCTTTCAAGGATGTTGATATAAGAAATCTATGTTCTGATTTTGTTCGTACCCACATGTAAAGTAGCGTGCAAGCGCACATCTTATTTTATATACAAGTATGCCATGGCAGAATCTTCTCTGGATTGTACTCACTCATAGATAACAAGACGTCGCGCCACGGATGTGTGTGGGTGCGCCCTGCACCTCGAGCGACGCCGCGTCACTGCTTTGCGAGGACTATTTTGTGTGTCTGATCATGCCACGCTCGCAACGGTTCCAACCGTTCTTAACAGCCCGAACCATCTAGAACAAATAAGAATACTCATCTGTGATAGGCTAATTTACCAACCCTCTCCACGCGCCCTGTGTCCAGAGGTTCTGCGGCGTAACTGCCGTCAGAACAAAATTCAGTTCAGGTCGAATACAGCATACGAGCGCACGCTCGTTGCCTTGAGCTCCGTGGGGAAATATCAGTTTTTTCCCCACGTAAAATCTTTCAAGCTTCAAGTTTCAGCTTCAAGTTTGTTTGATGTTCACGCCAAACATTAATGTCTCATAATGAGCGTAATCTGAATACGCTGACATAATACATTATTGTCAATCGTGAGTTAAGTTCAATTTTTGAAGCGTGTAGCTTCTAATGTAAACTTTGTTAATCTTACGCCGAGGTTCAACAGTGTAAGATGTTTCAAGTGTATCTAAATGGTCAACATTTGTATATTTATGTATTTGTACCAGTGACTTATGTGGTAATGAATAAACGTGTTTTGTGCAATCACGTCTACATTCAATTGAAGCCGGTAGCAGTCCTGGTAATCTGACATTCGTAAACTATAAAAACCGACCCATCAAAGGGGTTACAGACTGGCAAGCACGAGCAACCAAAATAAAATATAGTACACTAAATCCTTAGTGCAAAGCGGTCTGTACAGATTTTTCAGAAAATGAAAAGAATTGTCTCATCTTGCAATGAAACAACTCATGGTTTTTTTATTCAGGTAGCTATTATATCCATGCAATTTTGATAATACGTTTTGCTTTCCACTTTTCAATGGTTTACTAGAAAATATATGAGTACTTTTAAAAAATATTCCACATATATATAATATTTGGAAAGCTTTTAAGAAAAATATTTTAGTTTCAGTCAGTAATAATTCTCTGGTACTTATTTTATCATACTTTTTTGCTTTCTCTTCCTCTTTTTGATCACTTCTCATGGCACAAAGTTTATTTTCACATTAATTCATTTTTCAATAAATTTTAATAAACACTATTACATCAAACCAACGCCATTAAAAAGAGAATATAACTTATCCATTACTTGCATTCACGTTTATGAATGGAACCGAATTAGTCCTGAACATTTACAGTTATTGACAGAAAGATACTTGGACCAATCTGCTTTTTGTAGAAATGCAAAATTTTCAATCACAAATTCTAACGTGACAATATCGATTATAGTAAGAAGATTTAACGTGAATAGTAATAGTTCTAATAGGAAAAATATGCAAAACACAGGAAAAAGTATTATCTGTACTAGGGTGGTAGTATTATCTCTACTAAGCTCTAAACGTTTAGAGCTCTCAACACCCTAACAACCTGCTCTTCCTTTTCTTTTTAATTTTATTGAATTATTTATTGAGGTATTTCAATGGCGACACTCGGTTTGCAATACAAAAGGGCACATGAATTTCATTCATTTCTTACAATCACAGATTTCAGAGCTGTAATGGTAGGAACTGTAGTTTGATTTTGTGAATCATCTGCCAAAAATCATTCCGACATAATTAATAATATACGTTACACATAATTAGGTCAAACTTTTACTATGAACGAACACGCCCAGACACGTTTCAACTCCTCTGAGGTTTGCATTTTGTTACCGACGACACTCAATGTTAGAAAGTTGAACTAAGAGCACCTCCTACGTCGTCCTTCTTTCATAAGCTGGCGGAACTATGGGTTGCGCGTGACTGGAAAATGTTATCATCTTGCCAAGAACCATAAGGCGTAAAACAAGTCGCGTTGCCCTTGATGAATCATAATCTCTGCTGTCATACCTGCTTCCCCACGATTAATGTTGATGAGGTTGAGGTTGATTACATAGAAGTGGCTAAAAACATTAACAGGAAGATCACTGTTACAAAGAAGGAACGTGTCGCAAATGTGGTCATTGCGAATAATAATGCAGTATTGCAGTGCGAAACTGTAGCTGTTGAAGGTATAAGCTAATTTTAAATAAAAATTTAGGAAGACGTTATTTTAAATTAACATCCGCGGTCTATTTTGTTTCATACTTAACTGTTTAACGCGCGAATTCATGAGAAAATATCGCTTCAGTAGTAAGTGGTCAAAAAGAAGTAAAAGGTCAAAAAATGATGCAATTAGAAATATATTTGTTATATTGACAACAAGATACTGAGTATGAAAAAAATAAACGATATACAGATACATTTTCCAAGCCGTGACTTCACAGTTCTTTGAATTTCTTCAAATTTCATTCCTACTTTTACATTTTAAATTCGTGTTGTATTACGAACGCGCTTTTAATTAAAATATTTAAAAAATGTCGGTCATTATCGTCCACTGGAAACTGAAAGCAAGAACATATCTCATTTTCCCATTAGCCGTTTAAAACAGGTTGATTGCAAAATCCCCAAAGCACTCTTTGCAACAAGTAAAGTTGATTTAATTTGTTCTTAGGATAGTTTCAACACTTGTTGAATTCGTTTACACATAAAAGTGAAGTTTTATATAAATTCGCTTGCTAAATTGCTAACTAGATCAGTAAAATCAAGTTTTCATGCTGTTTACGCAGCTGTAACCTCAATCGTCTTACCTAAGTTCCGAAATGTAAGTAACCTTGCACCAAATGCATTCCTATCTTAATTACCACAGGTCTGTTGGAATGTTCAGCATGCTTTGTTCGATATAATTTAGACTATTGTGGATTTTAATAGTAATTACATACTTTGAAATCGTTTATCATCTCACGGAATGTATGCATGAATAACTTTGAAAGAAAATATGCACATTGAAGTAATGAAAATTTCTAAAGCAAAATAAACTTAGTCGAATTTTTCTTTAATCTATATCCACCCGAGATGTCAGGAGTTCCTTTAGTTTTTTAATGCTGTGTTGTTGTTTTCTTTGGAAATACATTCTCTAAATTTATTCTTTTCAGATAGTGATGAGAAAGAATGTATATCGCCTGAAAGCCCGCTTATTTGATTATTCTATTGACTCATTTTTTCTAACAGAGATATGACTGTCAAATGTAATGAGTAAATTTTAGTTCATTTTTCCAATAAGAACCACTGACTATTCTATATCGTAGTAAATAGCACTCGAACATTGCAGTATTCTTTTGCAATTTTAAAGTAATTTGTTGAATTTTAACAGTATTTAAAATTACAGTTACTATTCTCATTATTTGGTTTATTATTGTTTTAAAAGTGTTTTCGTAATGCCACTGACAACATCTTTCATACAAAAATACATATGTGAGTTAAACAATTGTTCTAATTTGAGATTTGAATACTGATGTAATTATTTTTCAATTTTTATTTACACATGCTTAATATGAGAAGTAAGCCAGGTATGGATAGTTTAATTTGACGTACTAGTTCCTTGCATAAAAATCAATGAACATACGTTATAAATATATTTATTTTTCTTACTGATGTTTTTACACTTAAAACCTCTTAGGATCCCAGTCCTCCATTATTGAAATAAGATTTGCTTTTCAATCATTAAGTGCAACTATATTTCATTTATCCAATATTGAATCGACAATTGGGCAAAATGAAATCCACAGGGGAGCGTTCTCGTTATAATATTGGACTTTAAAACGTAGCTAACTAGGATTGTAGGTCAGGGGGGCTGAAAACTAGAAACGCTAGGGAGACAGAAAATTAGGAATAGTAAATGTGACGTAAACAAACCAACCAACAAAAGTGAAGTAAATGTAACCAAACTATGGGTCAATTTCATAATTATTATGGGTTTCTTAACGTCGATTTGTCCCTTAAGACTATATCAATTCGACATTCGCTACTATTTTTTATTGATTAGTGATTCCGGGAGAGTCAACTGCTAATGCCATTAGTGCCGATAGTGTAATAACATGTTTTATCGCGGCATGTGACGGTGATCTTCCCCGCGCGATCCGTTGTCAACGTACCGTCGGCTTACGGGTTTTCCGCAACCAGGTATCTCCCACCAACGGGGCACTGTCCCAGCCGTGACAAGCCCTAACCTCCCGACCGGTCACCCGACATGTGTGGTAGTGTCGTGCTTGTAATTGTAAGTGTATATGAGAACAGAGGATAGGACAAGGAAGAGGACTGAAAGATCGCGCGCGGTTCGTGGCCTGTTTGCTAGGGTACTGCTCCGGCATTCGTCTGGTGTTGATCGGAGAAACCACGGAAAACTACCGATCAGAGCAGCAGACGGCATGAAATGTCCTCCAGACAGTGACTGAACTCGACCCAGCTATCTAGACAGTGTCGAAAATCCTGCCACCGTCGTGACTCCAACCTGACCGGGGGGGGGGGTCAGAGGAACTGCAGTGACATCATTTGATGCCCTGAGTCACCTCTCCCGATCATTCGCTACTATACTGTGGTTTTTACACAGCTGGACCTCAAGGTCACTGAAGGCCGGTCACCACGGTAGCATTTAGGCACGGTTTTTCGCGTCTTTCTCAGTCGAACCGCTGGAGTCGCTTCATCTGCGGCACTGCTTGTTACGGTCGCGAGCATGCGACACCTAGCGGCACTACTGAAAAAGACACGAAAAACCGTGTCTAAATGATACCGTGGTGACGGGCCTTCAGTGACCTTAAGGTCCAGCTAAGTAAAAACCGCAGTATAAATATCAGGTACAACGCAAAGATAAAATAGTCCAGGTCTTCATCATTCACCCACAAACATACGACATACGTCGTAAAAAAATAGGGAGGAGGTCTTTCGAACAGCCTAGCGCATTCGTTCCATCCTTTGTGTGCTCCCCTCGAGGCAAAAAATCAATAGCGGCGCCCCATGGCCTCAGACAAGCCCGGCCCCCTTGCTGGGCCGCGGGGACGTCGCTCAGTGACACATTATCGCGGCGGCTGCGACGAGGGGGGCGTGGCTCGTTTGCGCAAGAGGTCGACTAATTCCGGAGAAGGGGGCCGCCCAGCTGTGCACCGCCCCGGGATTATCCCCGCAGGCGCTCATTCCCCCTAGAGCACGGGACTTGCATTATCGTCGGGCGTGATTGTGCCTCGTCAAAATGGTCGCGTTGGTTAGCTCTCGGCGCATTATTATTTATAACACAAATGCCCAAGTACCTGGAATGGATGGATGACCTGATGATTAAGCGGCTATGAAGATGTGGTATGAATAAGGATGGAGCAAAGGAGGAATGAGGTGCAGGGGAAACGGGAGAACCTGAAGAAAATCTTCCGCGAACCCATTTTGTTCACATCAAATTCCATAGAGACCGACAGGGAACTGATCTTCGGTCCAGGTAGAAAGCTAGCGGTTTGACTGCCACACTATGGGTCACTTAAGAAGCATTCCGCGGATGAATGAAGCTGGGATTTAAAGCTACGCAGCCACCGTCAGGCTTCGCTTTACCAGCCTGCCTCGCGCTAAGCGTGAACCCATCATTACTGCTACCTGGTTCAATGTTCGCATAACGGGGAGTACGGAGGTTGCAACAGAATTACAAGAAGCCAAGGACACGAAAAGCTGAAAAAAAGACGAAAAAACTTATGTTCTTGTTGCATAGAGTCATTAGAGAGCCGAACCGCAAGAAGATGCAATTTAATATCAAGGGATTGATACGGCATTTCTAACATCCACATTGCAATCGGTTCACTCTTCTATGCAACTACTATTTAGCTCTAATATAGACAACTTCAAGACAACAAGAAATTCTTTAAAAACTATAACAATGCGTATTGTGATAATTTTGCGTAGTAAGAATAATCATTGTGAATGCATCGTGAATGAAGATATATCGTTCAAATCACAGTTTTAAAAGCATTATCTAATTTCCATTTCTCAATTATTAATAATATTAATTGATGAAAAAATTCCAATTGGTTGTTAGGTTGGGGTATTCCTGAGAAGGGTATGTCACTATTTAATAAATATAGAATTAAATTTTTAAATTATTTACACTGAACTTTTACATGAACATGAACATTGAACATGAACATTGCCATTTACACTGAACTGAAAATAACCCTTTTTCTAACCGATTCATGAACAATTTTAAAACAAACCACAACCTGACGCGTGGGCAAGAGTGCCCAAAAGGCAATGATGGTAGATGGCAGTTAGTTCACTGGTGCTCAATGGAAATGTTGCGATGGAAATGAAGCAGCACTGCGTGCGCTAAGGGCGCCTTCTAAAATAACTCCTCTGCTCCACAAGGAGCAGTAAAACGATGGGGGGAGGGCGTTGCCGTAGGGACTGGATGGGGCTAGCGAAGGGCGTCGGGCAACGGTACTCGTCATTAGCATTCCCTCCCCCGCGCTCAAACGGCGACGAGCCGACGTCACCGTCGCCGCTGCACCCGCCACCCCCGGCGCCGTCGCCTGCGCGAGGAACGCTAAGTGCAAACGGCCGCCCAAGGCGACAGAAATTGCACTGGTGATGGTGGGGGGCGGCGGCGATGGTGGCCGTAGCGTTAGTGGTGAGGATGTCATGGTAGAAGTGGTGGTGTTAGCGTTGGCGGTGGGGATGGTTGAGGTGGGAGCATTGGCGGTGGGGATTGTAGTAGTGGCGGAGTGGAAAGGATCCGGGGGGAATAGAGGTGATGGTGGCATTGGGGATGGGGAATTGTGGCATTGGGGATGGGGATGGTTGTAGTGGGAATAGTTGTGGTAGGCGTGGAGTTGATGACGTTAGTAGGAATGGTGATGATGCTGGCAATGGTGGCGGCTGCGGCAATGGGCATGGTGGGTGTATGATAGTAGGTGGTGGTGACGGTAGGAATGGTAGTTGTGGAGGTGTAAATGGTACAGGTGCATTAATGGTGTAAGTTATGGTGTGTTATTATAGGTGCATTAATGGTGTAGGTTATGGTGTATTATTAAAGGTGTGTTAGTAGTGCGGATTATGATGTAGTGACGCTAGACGTAGTGATGGTGGTGGTGGCTGTGGAATCAAGGAAAGGAGTGGGAGTAAAGGGAGCGTGGCCCCAATGTGACGACGCGATGCCTGAGTGAGGCTCGTGGTCGAGTTCTCTCCTGACTGCGACCACCTCCGCTACCACCCACGCCGAAGTGCTTCTCTTACACACTGAAAGCTATGGGAACAATTTCTGTGAGGAGAGCAATAGGACCTCCCACATCGAAATTTTATTTGCTTCATGTTTGTCCTCATTCCTTCTCAAATACCTAATGGTCTGTCATGTTTGCGAAGGTAACCCAACCATTTACAAAAATACATTAGGATTTCGGTTATATTGTTACAAAAATTGAGCTTCAAAATGTTACAGGGTGAAGTGCTGTAGAATGTTTTCTGTGAACGCTCATTATGACTTTTTTAATAAACAAAAAAATGTAATATCAAATATTTATGTACAGTAAAACTTGCTCAAATCGGAACAAGTAAAATACGGAAATCTGTCTAATACGGGGAAAAATTGTTTTACTGTATTACTGGCGTCGTTCGCCCTTCGTCTCGCCCTTCGTCTCACCCTTCGTTTCGCCCTTCGTTTCGCCCTTCGTCTCGCCCTTCGTCTCGCCCTTCGTCTCGCCCTTCGTCTCGCCCTTCGTCTCGCCCTTCATTTCGCCCTTCGTTTCGCCCTTCGTTTCGCCCTTCGTTTCGCCCTTCGTTTCGCCCGTATTCTCGCCCTTATTCTCGCCCTTATTCTCGCCCTTATTCTCGCCCTTATTCTCGCCCTTCGTCTCGCCCTTCGTCTTGCCCTTCGTCTTGCCCTTCGTCTTGCCCTTCGTCTTGCCCTTCGTCTCGCCCTTCGTCTTGCCCTTCGTCTTGCCTTGCCCTTTGTCTTTCTCTTCATCTTTCTCTTCGTCATCTACGTTAGTACTTTCAGGTACTGAAGGTTAATACCACCTACGTAGATCTATTTAGGAGGCGTTGGTTTAATTCCCGGCATACTCACCAAGATCGCAGCGCCAAAACACGAAAAAACACGTTTTTGGACATTTTTGAGAATCATTTGGCCGGATCCGCAAACAAGTTATCAATTCCCCATCAGGAGACCGAGACGCGCCGAACGCGCCCAGTATGTCTCGATTGGTCCACGGGAATTTGTGTAACCGTGAGAGATGGAATCCGCACATCCGAACATCGCACATCAGAGTTACTCAAATACTATACAGGGATTATTTTTTCTTGCAGTGCAGTGTAAAAGTTTACAGCGAAGAGTTGTGAAGAACGTGTTACTTTTTTGTTCCTATAAAACTGAGACAAACGTATCATAAATCCTTGTCACCAGGGAAACATCTTCCAAGTTATGAAAGACAAGCTCATTCTTTACCGCCATGGCGAAACTTTTAAACCCACCTCCCCCCATACCTTCCTACGCTGACCGCTCCTGAGTCACAATGGCAGCCAATGTTAGCAGGAGAAGGGCGACGCGCGACAGTGACCTATCTGGCGACACACACCGCCCGAAATACTTCATTAGATGAAGCGCTCAACAAAGAGCTAAATGGGTCACGGCCAAACGTTTCTGCCTCGCGCAGCATGGGAGTTGGCCCGCCTCGATCAACCAAACGGCGCCATGAGGGACTTCTGCAGCTACACGGCGCTCCTCACAAATGAATTACTCGCTCACCATCACACAAGCCCAAGCGGAAAGTAAATAATTAAATAAATAAATAGATAAATAAAGGAAGAAAAAATAAATAGGTAAAATTAATCCTAAGATTATCCAAAAACGGAAGGAATTAGACAGGTAATACATTCGCCACAAAATAATCATGTTGATCCGTACAAGACTTGTTCACTTATCGATAAGAGAATAATAATATTATCACTTTGTATCTAAATGCTGAGGAACACCTATTTGAACGAAATCACAAGGACATCTTGGAAGAGGTTCACTATCTTAATAAGTCCTTTCCTTGTACCCCAATCACAGTGTTACAATAATCTCAAACCCATTAGTAAAATTCGTGAACAAAAGGCTGTGCGCTTTGAGGAATGTGTCATTAACAAATTGAGTGATTGGCAAAGATGTTGATTTCTATCAGTTCGTAAGAATATGTTTGGCAAAGTCCTTCAGTAATACATCACACAATTTTGAAGAAGAGTTTGAAAGAATACGGGTGAACAAACTTTTTAAGCTAAGCTCCACATTATTTTGTACCGCTCATCACAAAGCTCGAACTAAGTGATTTGAACTGTGACCGAGTAATATAATGAGTCGTAACTTTAAAATCCTGATTAATAAAGTGTTGTATAGATCTAATGAGCATACCTATTACTGAAAATTTTAACTAATAGGATAAAAGAAGGAATAATAAATATTTTAAAAAATCAATGCAAATGAATTTTTCAAAAATATGCATGTACAAAAGTATTTATTACATTTGCCAACTATCACTTCTAACTCTTAATCCTATGCAATGTTCTGCAGACATTGCCCGTGGGTCGACCGAAATATCACTGAAAAAAAGCTGATGCCTCGGTGACCAACCGTATCCTCTTGTTACCTCTTATGTACCCTCTATTAACAAAGAAACGTATTAAGACATGAAATATATGACAAAAGACCACAATACTGAATCTGACATCCAATATTGTACCTATTGTGTAATAAACAAAAATGAGTAGAGAGGAATATCGACTGCTACTAAAGTTGATTATCACACTTAAAAACTATAAGTAAAAATATCTAGAATGTGGAAAAATTATTAAATCTATCTAAAAATACGTGATGGAATACAAAACTGTAGAATGTGAAACAAAGTTGGGAAGAGGTTGGCATTTCACGCATCCATTTATAATATATAAACCCTCAATGAGATGCAGACTTGAATAAATATATACTGCTTTCCCAACAATAATAGAATAACAAGTTTAATACAAACAGTATTATTCTTTATTTCTCAACAGAATCATCGCCTTCAAAAACATGGCAAATGAGAGGAGAGAGATGTCAGTTACGAATTCTCAATAAATGAAGAGTTTTGAATTATGGAAATTCGCAAAGTATTTTGCAATTTACATACTATGACTCCTAGAGACGGAACAGGCCTAAAGGCTTAATCCATGCTGTATATGATGATGATATACTATGACAAGTAAGTTTCAAGAGAAAGGAAATAAATAATTCATGAAAATTAGTGTTCTGTGAAAGCTTCAAAACATATAAATGTTAATTGTTCCATTATGCCGAATATTTGTGACTGTTGTTTCAAATCTATTATCAGTGATTTCAAATACGTAGGGCTACTGTATTTCGTGAATTTCAGCTAGAGAATTACGAAGAGAGCCAAATATCCAACTCATTTTTATTTTCAGCCAATCTAAAATAAAGTCTAGAACTGCAAATTATGGATCAGAAAGGTTTAACGGAAGTGGACTGTGAAGAGAGAAATATATTGTATGAAATGATTGATTAATTAGAGATTCCGAGTGCGTCAACTGCTTAGATCATTAGTCCTGCATGTTCTTTCTTTGGGTGGTGGCGCTGGCCTTCCCGCGCAAGATGGTGAGATTCAGGGCGGGCCCGTCGGGTAGTGGGTTTTTCCCAACCAGGTATCTCCCACCAGCGGGGCACCGCCCCAGCCAGGACAAGCTCTATGCCACCAACTGGTCTCCCGGAATATGCGGTTCTGTAGTACATGTAAGTGTTTGCGTAAGTAAGGGTGAGGATAAGACAAGGAAGAAGAAGGAAATATCGCGCGAGGTCCGTGGCCCATTTTCTCGGGTACTGCCCCGTCACGCGCTTGGTGTTGAGCGGAGAAACCACGAAAAAATACCGGTCACAGCAGCCGGTCGCTAGAATTCTCCTCAAGACAGCGACTGAACTTAACCTAGCTACGTAGCTAGTGCCGAAAATCCTGTACCGTCGGGACTGGAATATGGGACCTCCCGGTCAAAAGTACTGCAGTGACATCAAAGGCACCCCGATCATCCCGTCAAAGGCACTACAGAATGGAGAAAGAAATTTCAAATACAGTGATTTGTTACAGATTTGTATCGACCAGGAAGTTGTTTTTGTAAACAGTTTAAACCAACTAATGGTTATAGTAATAATATCAATAAAATAAAGGAGAAGTTTCGAAGCCTTATGAATTACTAAAAGATTAAGCTTATGAATTACTAAAAGATCTACATGGAAATAACATTAGCTACAAAAGGGTTTACCATCAAGCATATTCACAAACCAAAACTTTCCACTCCAGTTAGTCACTTATATGTATGCTAGAGTTGTATAAAACAGCTTGACATTCCTAAATGAAAAGACAAAAGCATGCCACAAAGTACCTTACCAACCACGATCCCCGTATCGCCAAATTTCGCACGCGCGAGCTGCCATTGTCCACGTGTAGCTGTCAGAGCCTACCATAAAAGAAGAGAAATTGGCGAAAACTCTTTCTTGAAAACGAAGCTAATGCACACGCAGCAGAGCCGGTGCGCGTCCTGTATTCAACGAGTTTTATCTGCAAAGCTGTGACGCTCCCCCGAACGCCGCGGTTGGCCGTCCCCCGACGTTATAAATTTTCAATTAATTTTCAGTTTTGCGAGGGCTGCCCCGGCCGGCGCGGCGGCTCGGCGTAAACCACTCCGCTCGCCCCTCCCCTCCTTCCCCACCCCACACCGCGCCACCCCGTCCTTCCCTCACCGCCCGCGACCGGCGCGACGCGACGTGGCCGGCCCGGCGCGCGAGGGACGCCGCTGAGGTTGCGCTCACACAGTGGGATGTGCCTCGCATGACGACGGTTGATTGATTAATTGATTTTTTCGTGTTTCCGGGCGCGTCAACTGCTTCGGTCATTAGTCCCGTTAGTGTAGTGCATGTTTCTTTTTTCTCGGGAGATGGCGGTAAACTTCCCCCGCTGGATGGCGAGATCCGGCGCCGACCTACCGTCGGCTAGTGGGGATTCCCCCTAACCAGGACTCTCCCACCAGCGGGGCACCGACCCAGCCGGGACAAGCTCTAAGCTCCCGGCCTGTCTCCCGGAATATGTGGTAGTGTAGGGGAGAGGATAGGACAAGGAAGAGGAAGGACAGATCGCGCGCGGTCCGTGGCCCGTTCGGTAGGGTACTGCTCCAGCATTCGCCTGGTGTTGATCGGAGAAACCACGGAAAACTACCGATCAGAGCAGCCGGCCGCTAGAATTCTCCTCCAGACAGTGACTGAATTCGACCTAGCTGAAAAGCTAGTGTCGAAAATCCTGCCACCGTCAGGACTCGAACCTAGGACCTCCCGGTCAGAGGCGCTGCAGTGACATCAGTTGATGCTCTGAGCTACCGCTCCCGGTCATGGTGACGGTATTTGTGTGATCAGTAGAGACCGGATTTTTATGTAATTACATATTTTTGTCCTTTTTTATTTACTGCTCTCAAAATTTTAATCTTGGCGAATTGTCGCCGTCCTATCACAATATCAATTTTTTCTTTACATATTTTTACATATTTTGTACTATTTTACATATTTTACATATTTCGCTATTTTCTCAACATATTATTTTTATTCTATCAATTTTCTTCAATGAACTTCAATTTTCTTACATATTTTTATGAAAAGAATTATTTTTAAAAAACTCGGCAATTTTTCCTTTATTATTACTACGTACTCTATTCGAGGTACGCTACGTGTGAAGACGTGGTCGGATATTCTCACATTCCGGCGAGCGTGCTTCAGTTATTCAGTGGTGGACTGTGCGCATTAGCGGCAGATCATTTTTACCTTTAGGTGTGAAAAATATCATTGACGACGTGTTTGGCCTTAATTTTCACCTTGGCGATCGCTGTCGTGTCGCTTCAGTGACAATATTCCATGTTGCAGTGATTATTTTTTGGTCGTAGATATCTTCTATTGCCTTTCATTGCCTTCTATTCTAGTTTGGCTGCTAAACTATATTCCTGGATAACAATTTGAGAAAGTTGTACTACCTATGGGAATGTTGCATGGTGCAAGTGTGCTCAATTTGTGCTTTCCAAATGAATTTTAAAACGTTTGGATTATTTTTAAAATTTGTATAGGAAATCTTTCATAAAAGTAAGTTCCTATTATGTAAATGTGCTTTATAGTTTGAGTGTTTTAATATTACATATTATATCCGACTTTACATATTTATTACATATTCTTACTGCTTTCATTACATATTTTGATATTTCGTACTACATATTTTCCCGGTCTCTAGTGATCAGTGAAAAGAGCGACTACAGGAATAAAGTACCAGGAGAGGCGCCTCATAGCATCAACTGATGTCACTGTAGTGTCTCTGACCGAAAGATCCTAGGTTCGAGTTCCATTGGCGACGCTAGCTAGATAGCTCGGTCAAATTCAGTCGCTGTCTCAGGGAGAATTCTAGCGGTCGGCTGCTCTGACAGTTTTACGTGGTTTCTTCGATTAATACCAGGCGAATGCCGAAGCAGTATCCTAACAAACATGCTATGGACCGCCCGCGATCTTTCCTTTCTCTTCCTTGTTCTATCCTCACCCCTTAGAGCTTGTCCCGACTGGGGCGGTGACCCGCTGGTGGGAGATACCTGGTTGATGGGAAATCCCGATAGCCGACGCTAGATCAGCGCCAAATCTCACCATCCAGCAGGGGAAGATCACCGTCACATCTTGAGGAAAAGACATCCACTATACTTACTGGACTAATGAACTTAGCAGATGACGCGTCCGGATCACTGATTTTTAAACAATCAATGAATCAGGAATGAATTCAATTAAATATTAAAGGACAAAGATTAGGTGTATGAATGAGTGAAAAAACATCAGACTAAGAAAAATGAACAAAACTAGACTGAGAGAAACATAATCCTTTGTAAGAAATGATTAGTTGTCTGTTAAGATAGTTTAAGTTAGTCCAATTATGTTCTTTTTTATTATTTTAAAAAAGAGCATAATTAGATTAATTTGAACTAACTGAACATACGGAAGTATGTTCAAAAGAAAAAGAAGCAGAACATAATTATTATTAAATAAAGTAAAAAACAATAATTATGTTCTGCTTCCTTTTCTTTTTGCCCAATGCAAAATATGTATTCCCCGATATCAGTAAATGACCGCCTCGCCAGGGACACTGGCGAAGAAAGAAAAAAAAGTAATCATTTTTTCATTCGCGACGCGGTGTCTACAAACGACGCGTAATGAGCAGTTGTCGAAAGATAACACCACTTGAAAGATCAAATACAAATGGGATCAGCTACGAATCTGATCCGATACGAATCGGATGGAAGGTTCTTATATCCATGCAAAGTGGTTTGCTGTGATTTGTTAGTGTATAGACTACAGTGGCGAATTATCCAATACATCTCGTACACCGCCAGTATACCTAGTAATTCGAAGCGTTTAAAAATATTTCATAAGTTTTGTGATACTCTATAAAGGTATTGAGATTTTGAAAGCTTTAAAACAGATGCGAAAAATAACTGTTTTTCTACGGAGAGCCAGTCAGTCTTCCGCATCCGTAAGCTTTATGAAGTGAGTTAGAGTGAGAAGTTTCAAACAGTTCTTAATGCTGTCCAGAGAATTCGCTAGCGCAGGGGAAGGCACCGCAAGCCAGTCGCGATAACCTAAAACTCCTCATGTTTTAAGGGTGGGGAGAGGGGAGGATGCGCGTCTGGGCGGTTGGTAGGCACCGCAAAATATTGCGGTGAACAGACCTTCTCTAATCGTTCAGTCCTCTCAAGTTTTTGTGAAAATGGAGTGTGTTAATGATCCAGAAGTTAATGGTTTATATAATTGTCGTATGGAACAACAATTATTAAGGGCGGAATTTCATAGAATTCGTATTTCAGAAAAGCTCAAAATAATAGACAATGGTAGAGGTAGCTTCCATAAAGTGCGGTATACTTAAAATAATGTTCAGGATTCGCCACTGATACATTAAGTTCTAAGAGAAGTAGGTTCGTTATTACAATACAAACATATTAATTGGATGTTGATCGTGAAGTAATGTGATTAGTAAGAAAGGTAATAAATATTCTATTATACTATTTTTTAAAAGAACATTTTTATTTCTGTCAAGTGGATAATAGCTGTTTGATCTGAAAATGCAGCGTACAGATGATTGTGACGTTACACTCGCTACATGCATGAATTGATTAGGTAATGTTCGCTATTATGTTGTATAGAAACTTGTTAACTTTGTGATGCTTTTTTTTAGATGTGTCTCAATCAATACCGTTGGTTGTTTTTGAAGTTGGGGATCGAGGAAATTAGTAGTTTTTCTACGCGATACAACGAAGGCTGAGGAATGCGTTGAAGAAAGGTCGACTCGGGACGCGAGGGACGCCACGTCCCCTCCGAGGTCTCGCTCGCACAGTGGGATGCGCCTTACACAAAATAAATTTAAGAGAGAGATGCAGCAGAGAACGGATGTCGGGAAATTCTCTTTCACAAATCGAACGATAAGGGATTGGAATAGATTGCCTGCAAAAACATTTGAACCCTTTCCTCGAAGCGTTCAACAGTTCAAGCGTTAAGTTTTTGAGGTAGTTAACTAAGAATATTAAGTTATACGGTGAAGTGAGGTGTCGTGCAGTGTAGAGCAGAAAAGTAATGAAGGAAATGTTTTTAGTGTTATAGTGAAGTGAAGTGAGGTGAAGTGAGGTGAAGTGAGGTGCAGTGAGGTGAAGTGAGGTGAAGAGGGGTGAAGTGAGGTGAAGTGAGGTGAAGTGAGGTGAATTGAGGTGAAGTGAGGTGAAGTGAGGTGAAGTGAAGGATAGTGCAGTGCGGTCTTTATTGTATAAACACTCAGAGCGGCTTTAGATGATACAGTTTTTCTTTTTCACCTAATTTAATGTTTTAAGAACCAGCAGTTGTTATATCATTATTACTTTTATTATTGTTATTATCATTTTAGCATTATTATTACCATTATTATATTATTTTCATGACATCTATTATCTTATTTATCTAATTAACTGCCACCGGGTTACACCCAATTGCAGTTTAAATAAATTTATCTTATATACAGGCGGCTCGAAACATTCGCCGAACAGCCAACTTCTGATCACCCAATCCCGAACAGCTGATGTGTTCGACGAATGTTCGCTTCCCTTGATGTCTCTATTTTGATAGTTTCCCCTCCACAGTAACCCTGAGGAGGCGGGAATTTATTTAATTACTGGCGTACAAATTACGCTGCTGCCTTGCGTCTTAAGCTAAGGGAGAGGCAAAAAAAGCAAAAAAAAAAAAAAGATGTCTCTAAAAGACATCCGACGACGCCGACGTCCACCAACACGCAGAGGGTACGGCGAGCAACGAATGTTCGTCACACGGCGAATAGCAAGCAATTCAACCACACTACTTGATGATTGATTTTTTCATGTTTCCGGGCGCGTCAACCGCTCTCGTCATTAGTCCCGTTAGTGTAGTGCATGTTTTTTCTCGGGAGCTGGCGGTGATCTCCCCCCGCTGGATTCGGCGCCGACCTACCGTCGGCTAGAGGGGTTTCCCCCTAACCAGGACTCTCCCACCAGCGGGGCACCGCCCCAACCGGAACAAGCCCTCAGCTCCCGACCGGTCTCCCGGAATATGTGGAAGTGTAGTGCATGTTAGTACAAGTGTGTGTGTAAGGGGAGAGGATAGGACAAGGAATGGGAAGGAAAGATCGCGCGTGATCCGTGGCCCGATTTTTAGGGTACTGCTTCGGCATTCGCCTGGTGTTGATCGGAGAAACCGCGGAAAACTACCGATCAGAGCAGCCGGCCGCTAGAATTCTCCTCCAGACAGCGACTGAATTCGACCTAGCTGAAAAGCTAGTGTCGAAAAGCTAGTGTCGAAAATCCTGCCGCCGCCAGGACTCGAACCTAGGACCTCCCGGTCAGAGGCGCTGCAGTGACATCAGTTGATGCACTGAGCTACCACTCCCGGTCACACTACTTGTGATTCGGCGAATAACGAATGTGTGGAGCCGCCTTATGGGTGCACCGAACATTCGAGGCTCGGCAAATACCCGTAACTGCAACTAGGGATGGCAAAAACATGTCGATGTTTTCCACCAGAAACATCGATATATTAACATCGATATTTTGCTGTCGATGTTTTTTCACATCGATATTTTGTTGCAAAAACATCGGTGTTTTGTATTTTTTTTAATAAAGGGGTTTAAGTACGTTGTAAATAGCAGCAATCCACAGCAATATCGTTGTTTTGCGTCATCCTCTTTATCACGCTGCACATTTCAGCTGTGCAATCTAAGGAAGTTTGGGAGATGCTCGATTTATGAATGTATGTTATTGCCAGGCGTGTCATTATTCTGAATCGACAGTGAAATAAGAAATCGAAATCAAAACACGATGTTCTTTATTGTTAATTTTATGCTTTACGTTCGATAATAATTTTTTCATACTACTAACATTCTGGTAACCAAAAAATAAAATATATCCCTTTTATGTAGTGTAATTAGAAATGGATAGGAAAATAGCATGTTTATTATTCTGTAATTAAAACATCGATGGTTTAAACATTGATGTTTTCTCGTCGTTGTTTTCATCGACATCAAGTACCCTTTAGAGATGTACCGAAATATCGATGTTTTGGTAAAATTTGCCATCACTACATGCAACCCATCTCCACTCGGGATTCCGTGAGTGGTCCGTCGGTATCCTCAGAATATCGAATATGTGGAGACCCCTTAACTTAATTATTTGTTAATCTGAGCGCGATGGCCAGCAAGGGTGCGAAGTGGACTGCTGTCGAAAAATAACGGACAGAACGTTTGAGAGGCCGATTCGAATAGGAAGAAAGGTTCTCAGATTCCTGTGAAGTGGATTGCAGCAATTTTATAATAAGGTTCTGAGAAATAGATTCGTGATCGAACTACATCCTTAACTGCAATCGAAAAAATGTGAAAAAATTATAATTACTCTGAGATGAATGAATATTCTATTACTTTTTTGACTTGGAAAGCTACATCTATTTCTTCCTGACTAGTGGTTGGCGGGTGTTTAACGCATTATGTTTGTGAGTTACTCTAGCAACAAGCGTGAATTGATTAGTTTTTTCATTTATTAGTTTCTTATTTATTAGTTACATCAAAAAATCTCAAGTGATTAAGTCAATCGTCGTTTAACACTACTTCGTAAAGATATTGTGTATGAGTATTAGAACTCTAAAATTCAAATTTTCAACAAAGACCTCAAACAGCAATCTTTGTGTTTTGTATTTCGTATTAAACAAGCCTATTCTAAGGCAATGCCGCACCATTAATCTTTCTTGCCACGCCACGGGTTTATCAATAACCGATACCTTTCCACTTGAAGTTCCGCGCTTTCAGAACGGACGCTGTAAAATGAATGAGCCAATAAGGAAAGTTTGGGAAGGACATCCTGTTTACTTCCAACTTGGACCATTCATTTTCCTCCCAGGGTGGGCGGGGGCGGGGGCGGGGGCGGGCAAAAGGGCGGCGCTGGGCCGCGGAGCGGGTAACGGGTCCTCAGTCTCGACCGCGCGCCCACCCGCCCCTTCTGTGGCCGCCCCCTCCCCTGTCCACAGTGCCGGCATAGAGAAAGAATTATCTAAGAGTAAATCCTTTGAATTACCCCTAGAGTAAAAGAAATGTCTCTTTAGTCCATGCCATAGACTATACGCTGCCGGCGCCAAACATGAGCAGACCGGACGATCGCCTGGGGCCCCGCAACTCAAGGTGCCCGATGACAGGACTGATGGGAAAAAATTAGTAAAAAATTGAAAACTAAATTAGAACTCGAGAAAATTGTTGTCGTAATTTTATACGTCAAAATACAGTAGTCTGAAATTTCATAAACTTTTCAATTGTTTTTTTACCTTAATTATCTAATTATGATCATTACTTATTCTGTTGATCTTGACCATCGTACTAAATATAATTGTAGAAAATGTTGAGGGTAGGTCAATAAAAGTCAAGTTTTACAAAGCCAACGTTTCAGCCATTTATTTGGTCCGATTGAGGGCTATAAATTTACAATAAAATATAAGAAAAATATACAGGTAGCACTTTTACATGATGTGTTGTAACGTGCGAAACTAACAATATTTCAACTACAATTTGCTATGCAATAGGGCAGAGATAGCCATAACAACTAATTACCTGTAATTACGGATATGTTAGGCAGCATGTGTTAAATTAATGTCATTTTGTATGGTACGTTGCCCCCGCGGACGGGATCAGCGGTGTCTATTCGTCATTGCCAACTGCATGTTCTGTGAGTGTTGTTTCACTTGTGTGTGTGTGTGTGTGTGTGTGTGTATGTGTGTGTGTTTGTTTCACTTAAAACTATTATTTATAATGTATTTTCAAAACCTTTTTCTAGCTTAAACGTTGCAATTCTTGTTATTTGTTGAAATAAAAAACGCATAGTTTTTTGATACAACTTTCAAATTTTTAATTGGAGGGAGGGGGGCTACGTTTCAGCTTTGCCCCGGCCCACAGTGGTGCATTTTGACGATTTTCTGGCCAAAACCTCTGGGAGCTACAGTACATTATCTACGACGACAAACATTATTTTGGGTTATCATTACAACGTAAGGGAGCTAGGAACATAATATCAGAATAATGCACTGCGTAATTCTTTGAAAAATAAAAATATATTTTTCGACACAAACTTGGTTAAATTTATTAATTTGCAACATTAATTTTAGAGAACTATAGGCATTACTTACACATTAATTGATGACATTTGGCATTAAAAAGCATGGTATTAATGCCATCACATGCCCTCTACCAGAGAAAATTCATCTTCGGAGTCCGAAGAACCGGAATGGAAGAGCACATTTTCACTAGGAGCTACTTCAGCAATACCGGGATCAGACAAAAGGGACTAAGCATCCTTGTCCAAGTATTTTAATTTTCTTCTGGGAAGATCCCTCAAGCTGGAAATGAATGGATCAGAAGAGATCAACAGACGGTTATACATGTCCTGGATTGTGTGGAGTCTTGAACATTTTCGCGAAATTTCTTCTCAGTACCGCCTTACAGCTTTATGTCGCGATTCTTGAGCCTCTTCTGATAATTGACCAATGGGGAGTAGAGCAGAGGAAATTATTTTCGAACCGTGTATTAACATTTTGTATACAGTTGTAGGCATGTAGTACCATGAATATTTGGATACATTTTGCTAGGCAGTTTCCAGTGCGTACTGCTCAAAGAGAGGAATGTTAATGGCATATCCACTGGACATTGCTAATACAATAGTTCTGAATTTCTTAATTATTCCCTCATCTATCCCCGTTATTTCTGAGGATTCTTTAGGGTTCTTAAAAAAGCGTCTTGCAGTATTGCCGACGTTGCTCTTTCCATAACCCTGCTTCGGACGATCTACATTCAGACCCATTTTTTCTTTGAACTCCATTAGGATGCGTTTCTTGTTTATATCCAAACTTACTTTGTCTGCTTCTGACCTTACTTGCCATTTTTCAATACTCAATCTGTAGGACAAATGAAGAAGACATTCAAAAAACCTTATCCAAGCATGTAATGTAGATAATTCAAACTGCAATTTGATTTCATCAATTTTCCTTAGAAGCATTTCTTGAATGTTATTAAATTCTTTAGACGTGACTCCGCATAAATAGCACTTCTGGGCTGATTTTGTTGCTGATAAAGCGTTACATACTTTACCATCAACCATTGCAGGCAGTAGCCTGTGAAGTATTTTTACATCCTCACCATGGAGATCAGACGATGTCGGCTGTATTGTCAATATCTGATTTTCAATGTAGTTCATCTCATTTACTATCACATCGATGTTCTCTTGAACAAATTGAATTTTGATAGGTCTACAGAACCGAGGCGAAGAAGGAAGAGGATTTTTTCAGACAATTTTTTCAGAAACTATTACTTGGAGAGGCACAAAAGAGGTAACAGAGAGGTTCGAGTCAGATGCAGATTTATCAGTAAATTTTTGATGATATTGCTTTTGAGAAGAACTTCCGTCGCATCCCCATTTTGAGATCAGTAATAATTTATTCTTTTCATCAGATGTTAATGTTTGTATTACTTCCTGTTGAACTTCGAATATTCTCTTTATAGTATAGTCCAGAATTGCTTGCAATTTTATCTCAGCGTGTGTTTCACAAAAAATTATGTCATTAGGGTCCGGATAGCATCTCTTCTTTGATTCCAGTACAGTTCAATATTCAGGAAATAATGAGTGATTGTATTCATTCGCAGCTGTTCTAATTATGTTGTACTGAAATTTAGTGAGTCGAGATTCAACAATTATTGATAACACCTTGTCACTTGTCTTAGGAGTAATGGTTTTGGAAAATGACTTGTACGCTTTCCTATACTTGGAGGCTCTGTTGGTGTAGAAAAATTTACATCCCGAACGACTATTGCATCGAGATCCCCCGAGGCACGAAGTGTCATTTGGGTAGCATATGCAAGTTCTTCCGAGCTGCAGGAAGACCTCACTTTTTCAGTTTTTCTTCTTTTTGTGCGTTCACTGCTTTCTCTGAAATCCCGCGCTGGACGCCCATTTTTTTCTATTAATGTAGTTACTGAAATTGGGAAACTAATAGTTTTTTGCAGCCATGCATGATTCGAACGCAAGAACCGGCTCATGGTTCTATTTGCATTACGCCATTTTTCCTTAAATTTAAAAATTATGTTAATCAGTACGTTTTTAAGATCACGGGGGATTTCGAAAGGCGAAGGAGTAATCATTTTGACATGTTCTTTCAACAACTCACACCGTTCTTCAAAACTGATTAACAAGTTACCCTGTATGATATTAAATAACTCTTGTCTGGTCACTGTAACATGTTGGCTTCTGGACTCTGAAAAGAAAACAACCCTTTTTGTAAGGAATATTTTGTTTATTTATGAAGAGATTTAACGCTTGGAAATAACGCTTTTCGTCATCATATTTCACGTACTGCAAACTTATCAAAATAATACTACATTAATTTTAATTTCATCATATATATATATATATATATATATATATATATATATATATATATATATAAAGGATAGTAATTTTTGTGTTACTTCTCATTAACTTCTGTGTTCTGTTCATTAAATTACGATACAATACTAACAATTTTATAACTAACAATGTAATAGAAATAATTGCTGCTTTGTATCTTAGAAGCTAAGAAAACAAATACAAATTTGCTATCAACTGTATTTTTGATTTAATTTTTAAACTTTTAAAATTTGATACTATAATATCACGTATTATTTGACCTTTCATTGAGCACACCCCCTTCTTGAGGACGAGTTTTGATAAAATGTATTATGTAAATATTTTTATGTAACATATTCTTTTATAAAATGTGCGTAATCCAGTCCAGAAGATAAATATTATGTTTATGTAATATTAGTAAATAGTTATAATTTATTACAAAAATTAAAAATATTTATTTTCTTTTGTTGGTAATTTTTAGCAATTTTTTTTTAATTTAGAAAAAAATCGAAATGTTTTTCCCAGGAACTGCGTTGTAAAAGCAGTTCCCGTCCTCTGGACGGATTGCGTCGAGTCAAATTCGGCGGTCACGCGTGCTCGATGAAAAGTAATTCTTTGTAGTTACAAATGGGGCAAGTTGGGGCACGATTTTACAACTGGGTACGGAAGAGAATAGTTTCAGCTATTAAATGAAATTAGAAACATCGCGGAATTCTGCGGAATTCTGCGAAATTGGTAACTTTAAGTCTAGGTGAACTTACGAGTAATTATAATTATTGCATTAATTTTATGCGCTTTAATATTTCATCCTCCGTCGGTATCATGCATTATTCCATTACAAAACATATATGAAAATACTCTACAAACCTCCTGGAAGAGTATCCATACTGCCAGCGTTCTCTGCAGAACTTCGTATCGACACCACTCACAAACAAAGACTGCCTCTCTGTGACACACGGGGACTGCAATTCTACTGAACCCCGCGAAGGGTCAGTTCGGGTGGTTACTGGCGCCAGGGGAATTGACCCAAACGCACGAAGAGGGTAGAACCAGACGCTCACAAGTAAACAATGTGTCGTAGTATGTGCAAAAGTTTAGTAAAAGAGATTTCATTTTTGGGGTTTTGGCCAGGATTTCGGGAAAATGCACCACCGTGCGGCCCAAAATTGTCTAGCTCCGGCACTGCCTGTCGACGCTGCCACACTCAGCGCCTCCGCTATCTCCGCTCCGCACCGCCCTCTCGTCCCCGACGCGGCGGGGCTCGGCCCTAATCCCGCTACCCGCGGGTCCCTCGCCGCCCCTGCACGACCGTCCCTCTGCCTCTCCGACCCGCGCTCCCCGCCCACGCCGCCCGCCTGTGGCCTCCGTAAAGTTTTCAAAAATTATTGTAATTGGGCTCAATTTTGTAGCTTTTTGTTGCTAGTTTGATACGCAAAAAAATTGTCGCTCTTCATTTGATCTTGCTATTAAAGATTCGGCTAACTTGTTATCAAGTTAGCATCGCGAACTCAAGAAAACCAACAAATTACAGATATGAATAAAAATAATAACAAAGGAATTTGTCGCTTTTTTGTTGCTCAAGTGTTCGCCCCCAAAAAATTATCACTCTTCAAATATTACAGGAAATGCAATTTGTTTTCAAACGTGATGCTACATGCTGTCAAGTTAGCATCGCAAACGCAAGAAACTCAACAAATTCTTGTTATTTTTTATTTATCTTAATAATTTGTCGGTTTTCTTGCGTTTACATTGCCAACTTGACACGAATTTGGCACCGTGTTTACGAAAAATTGCATTTCTGGTATTATTTGAATACCGACAAAAAATTTTACCAAACCGGAAAATATCCCAAAAAGCAAAATATTGACCGTCTCCCCACGACAATTATCGGGAAAAATTAGAAAGCGACGACACTGTACACATAGAGCGTCGTCGTTGAGTTCAGTGCTGTGACTTGGGTGCAGAGATGTCAGAGAAACGAGTAACAATATTTTTCTAAAGTCGTGATACTGTGGCGTCCCGGGTCTTGCAGAGGAGGGGCAACATCTGACTGATGGCGCCCAAGAGAGCGCTCCCCTCAAAACGCGCTCTGATACCATAATTTGGGAAAGGAATTTATTGTAATAAAAATGCAAAATGTGTATATATGTATTTGGCGTTATTGGGTCTATTGTACGACATCCCCGACCAACTACCGGTGTCCTCCATGCCTGGGCCTAGTTAAATTCCCATGCTTGGGGGTAAAAGCGACATGAGGCGAACACAACGTATTCCCTTCACCGTAACTAGCAAGAGCCGCCTGTTTGAGCTTTTCTTCGTCCAAACAGCTACAGAAACTGGGACGATTTTAAAGGAAAGCTACAACTCTATTTTTGCCTCGACCGGGAATCGAACCTGGGACCACAGCACGGGAAGCTAGTTCGCTGCCCATGAGCCATTCCAGAGGCTAATCTCTACATATACATGAACTTTTTTTTCCAAAACTGTAAGAAAAATAAAAAGTATATACAATTTAAAAAATCATTATTGTCTATAATATTGTTGCCTAAAAATATTTTCCGAGCATAGAACGTCGCCGATCAGTTCTTAACAAGGATTCGCAGAGGCTGAAAGTAGGTCCTACCTCTAGGGAAGTAATAGTACACAAGACTTCATCACAAAGACGAATAGAAGATTCCCTACTCAGAATTTTATTCGAAATATAAAATACGTTTATAGTTTATTACTCGAAATATAAAACAGGTTCATAGTATGTTACAATATTTACGAGTAGCCGGTGTTCAAGTGTATCTACCATGTGCAAGTACCATGAAGTCAGTGGTGGATCCCGGGGTATGGGGTTAAAGGGAATATACCCCCTCCCCCGAAATCGAACAACGTTGTAACACAATTTTCTGTAAAAAATATTTGTTAGTTTTCCATCGAAAAACGATTGTGTTTTTGAAACATTAGCAAGCACGTGGTTCAAATCACTTTTGTTCGCAAAAAACCGCTCATCCTTTACTCCGAGGGCGCGGTAAGCGGTAGAGGGGGGAACAAGCGGTAGGGAGGTGTATGTTTGACAATTCATGGCGAATGTATGGTGGTCATAGAAGTGCAATAGTTAATTCGTAAGAAAGATGATTCCGTAACACAATACAGTAAACACACATCTGAAATGTTCCGTTTCGACTTATAAATATATTAAAATGTAACGAAATATCTAGAAATAGGCAGAAGATTTAAAAATATGAAATTATACCAAAATACGTAAAAATATGTAAACTAAAAAATATTCTAATTCATTCAAAATACCTTGCAAAATCTAAAAAAAAATATTATTCAATGCAGGTATCAAGTTCCTGTAAAAACTTGTAATTACATGTAAATTCGTTCCCTAAACATAATCATCTAATATCATGTAACTGATAGTAGTTGGTACTCGTGTATGATAGTAGAACGAAGCGATGGAGACTCACAGAATAGTGCTTTCGCACTTTAGCGCGTGCGCATGCAATGGATGGTTCGAGACGTGGTCTACGCTTCGCTATACCAGAGATCGCTAGCTGTGGCTCTGCTTCACCATTCACAGATAAGCAGCAGGGTTGCGGATGCGGTCATGAGTGCAGTTGCATCGAACGCCTTCTGCGCGAGTGAATTAAAAATGTTCTCGATCGCCAGCTGAGGCTCTGCATCACCGCTCGTGGCGCATAGCGAAGTCGCTAACCTTTCACCACTGAGGTCCGGGTTCGATTCCCGTCGAATCTCATCTGAAATTTGTTCCAACAAAACGAGTTTGGCTGCTTCACTTCGGCTTTTTTAAATTGATATAAAAATATGAAAGAAGTTTCACAGCACCATTTTGTTTTGGTGTGTGTGTGTGTGTGTGTGTGTGTGTGTGTGTGTGTGTGTGTAATTTCTCAAGGAACCTTGTTTTTCCATTTACCCAACATTCAAACTTCATTAACATTATTTACAAGCCATTCATTCAATCCTTTCGCTCCACTTCACTGAACCCTGTCTCCCTTTGCCAAGGCGATGAGTTCACGCCCACGCCTTTCAGCCGGCGTCCGAGCGAAGCGAAGCGAAGGCGGTCCGCCGTGGGGCCACTGCCACGGCGCGCCGGCCGGCTGGCGCAAGCCTCTCGGCGCAGCTTAGTGTCACACGCCGCGACTTTCTGCCGACTGTCGGCTCTTGCAGCCTGGAGACGCGGCGCCGAAAGGCGGAGAAACGCCATGTGTAGGGATGTCCAAAGAGAAAGAAAACGAACATAGGATGCGACGGAAAGGCGATAATAAGATGGGAAAAACTGGAGGCATAGAAAGACGTCAGGCTCGAGAAGCAACCAATAATACGCAAAAATTGACAAAAGAAAAGAGTTTACAGAAAACTGAAAAATGAATGAAAAATGAATGATTATACTTAAGAGAGAATGGAGAATCACAGAATGAGGTCAACCACACCTCAGGGCTATTTTTATTCTTGAAATTTTGCAAAACACGGATAATGCCGATACAAATCCCTACAATTAATTAATGCAAACATGTAAAGACTATTTTCAAAGTGATCATAAAGAGGAAAGAAACCTATATATTTACTGGGAAGATTATTTATTTTAATAAAATAATATAATTTCTCATGGTTTGGTCAGCTTTTCAATGAGAATAATGTTTTGAAAGTATGTGACAAAAAACTACGTTACGTCGCAGCATAAGCAAAAAGATACGTATTAAGTGTTAAGGTCCACATCTTGGCATATGGTTAAGGGTAGTCGAAAGCGCCGCGTTGCAAAAGAACCAATCGAGGAGCGCAAAAAGGTAAACAATGGGGAAAATCCGGTGTTTGCAGGGAGGAAATGAAAAGAAACTGAGAGTTGGGTACGAGATGGGGCGCGTGTAGCAAAGCATTTTTGGAACTTGGCATTTTTAGAATTTTAGTTGAAAGGTTATTGATTAAGCAATGCGTGGCGAACGTGGAACGGAAAGGTGGCTCACAGTAATGAAGCACATTGACTCACGGAAAATGACATAATTAACATAATTCATAAGTCTGTGTGAATTCACAAGTAAGGCTGATTCATTTAAATATGCTTTGAATGCATATATGTTTCTTTCTAACATCCAACGAGTCGACATGATCTACGTTTTAAAATGTAATTAGACTAAAAAGAACAATTATTTTTGCTCAAAGACCACAATGACTTTTGATCAGTGTATGATCTAAGGAACAACATAATAAATTTTCAGACAATTTGTCCGAAACTTCATTTCATAATATTCGTGCGGGGTTCTTTTCCATTGAACGTCACAAAAATGTGTTTTCACTTTCTAATATCAAATTATCATTCAATATTTAAAAACTGTTCCAGCTGTTCGCAGATTGTATCTTTTTAATTATTTTTATTAATAGAAAAGATAGATACTCATTCATATACATTTCGAAACAGGTTTTCTAAATATCACAAGAAAACATAAAGCAACGTGGGCAGAAATAAGAAAAGAATAAATGGAAGGCAGTCCACAATAGAACGAAAGAGAAGGAACGTATGTATCTACAGAAGAAACACAATGCGTAATTCAAGGACGGAAGTCACGCCCTGTGTTGTGTAGGGACCCGTCATTCCGAGTTATGGTAAGAGGGATGTAATTGTTTCCATGAAGGCCACCTTCCAGAATGTCTTGGTACCTGTGAAGTGTATAGTGTAAAAAGTGAAGTGTATAGTGTAAAAAGTGAAAGTGGTATGTGTGAGTGAGCACCTGAAAGCAGAGGATGTACTACATGATTAAGAATTGAATACTGAAGTGAAATAATTCCTTTTTGTCACTTAAGCTGTGCGAATTGCATGTCGTTTAAGCTGTGCGGATGCGCAATATACATGTTTCTAATAAAATAAATGGTCGCCTCTGTGTGAGATGACGTGGGAACAATTTTTTTTTTTTTCATTCTACTTCTTTTTCTCAATTTTCATTATTTATAAGAATAGTGATCCCGATGCGAATAATTTGCATGGAGTGCAATATATTTATAAACTAATACAGGATATCCGAGACCAGGCGAGAGATAAACTTAGAAACATATTGAGAACATATATAGCAATATAGCTTACGCGATATATGCACTATCTTATAAGGCACGTTAAGAGTTATTTACATTGATGTCACCTCACAAAAATGCCTCTTCATTTATTTCAAAATGTCAAAAAGATTGTTGAAATCATTTTTTCATTGCTATTTTTGGGCACTGAAAACGTTTCGGATGTTCCAGGAACAAATATAACATTTTTTTAAGTAATCCGCTGTACAGAGAAAGCGCGACTAACGAGTAAAGAAATGTGCTCACGGTCACTTCATCAATGACCCTACTTATGTTCTTTACTCGCAAAACTAACTTTTTTATTCACCACGAGCCAAAACACCGCGATCCGTGAGGTCGAAGTTGCATAAAAAAAGTTGAAGATTATTAAAACTGCACGTAATGTCATTACAAACGTCATGATATTCTGCAGATGGGGAAAGGAAAATAATTATTAGAGGATGTGAGAATAAATGTGAAAATGAACATTGTAAATAATGAGAATCTATTAGTAATATTTTTCTCTGTTAGAGTTAAATGCACCTTTTATTTCTATGTTCCGTTACTTGATTTGACATGTAATGGAACAAGCAATCTATAATGTAATATCATAGTATTAGTTAACGAGTATTTAATTTTGGAAAATCATTATGTGAACTTTACACTGAAAATGCTTTTGTATTTCATTTTAAGGACAAAAAATGTTGTTTGGGACAGGTAGATTGTGATGCTGGTTTTTTGCTTCGTCTGAGGCACTCATTAGAGCAGTTCATCACAAACATTCATTTTCCATTTCATGGAGTTCATAAATTGTTCATTCTTCCAACAATGAAAATATAGTTCTTCGCAGAGTCAATAGATTTATGTATCTCTGCTGTTCGTTCTTACTAGCATGTAGCACCAATTTGCGAAATTGCATGAAAAATTAATGGCATTCTTTATATTTCCAATTTTCTTACAACCTGTTACATTTTAGAAGCTCGCGCAAGTACAGAACATGTACAGATTTCAGGAGAATTATGTTTCAGATCATGTATCACACATGCAACCTTTTCATCCAGTCAGGTTCATACTATGAGAAATTACAATGTATCGCAAAAAAAAAAGTCTAGTGAAAACTAACTTACAGACATAAGATTTCCTTTCTCGGAGAACTTTACATCACCTTCGTTTAACTCGCGATTTCCACAGAACGCTCCTGAAAATGCTGCGAGGATGCAATTTTCAGCCCCTTCACCTGACTTCGCAGCTTCTATATTGCCACATCCTGGTTCCTAAAGAGCCAATCTCAATATAATTTATGACGGAGGGAATTTAATTTGGGCGCGCGCCTGGCGCGCCCCTGGCGGGTCGCCGGGGAAATAGATCATCGCGGGGGCGTGAGCACGCGGCACGCGGCCGTCGCGCCACGCACGTGCGCACTGGGAAGGCGCAGCCCGGGCGAAAGGTGCGCAAACTCGTTCTCCTCCTTCCGGGTCTTCCTCCCGATTTATTGGGCCCAATTGAGGGGGGCGGGGCAAAAGTTGGCAACCCACGACTTCACGGTTCTGAGAGCAGGATTACGTTTTTGCGAGCGGAAAGGATTGGGAAGACGGGGCGGTAGCTTTGGAAGCCGCTTGCTTCATATTAATGTGCGTAATTGTAGCTGTGTGATTTTGCAGAAAATTCGTTTTTAATCAAAATGTGTATTATTAATTTCACCATAACCCACCACTTTAATTTTTGAAACTCAGGTGATCGACTTTATAATCAAGAAGGTATAGTCATTGTGTTTTGAAAAATTTCGCAGAGAATGTGAGTGCGCAGTAGGTATCTCCAACTTTGTTACCGGGAGCGGTGGCTCAGTGCATCAACTGATGTCACTGCAGCGCCTCTGACCGGGAGGTCCTAGGTTCGAGTCCTGACGGCGGCAGGGCTTTCGACACTAGCTCTTCAGCTAGGTCGAATTCAGTCGTTATCTGGAGAAGAATTCTAGCGGCCGGCTGCTCTGATCGGTAGTTTTCCTTGATTTCTCCGATCAACACCAGGCAAATGCCGGAGCAGTACCCTACCAAACGGGCCACGGATACACCGAGCGCGATCTGTCCTTCCTCTTCCTTGTCCGGTCGGGAGCTTAGAGCTTGTCCCGGCTGGGGCGGTGCCCCGCTGGTGAGAGAGTCCTGGTTAGGGGGAAACCCCACTAGCCGACGGTAGGTCGACGCCGGATCTCGCCATCCAGCAGGGGAAGATCACCGCCATCTCCCGAGAAAAAACATGCACTACACTAACGGGACTAATGACCAAAGCAATTGACGCGCCCGGAATCACGAAAAAAGTCAATAAATCAAAATCCAACTTTGTTTCTTTTCAGTTTACTAAAAATATATCCTTCAAAAGTAGGCCTAACCCATTATTTATCTCCTAACAGGTCATCAAAAATGTCTCCAATCAATGCCACAATATCCTCAAAATACATTAAATAAATTTCCATAGATAGTTTTAAATTCTCCTCCGTCGTAACTAAGTAAACGAGCAAGATAAAATCACGTTTGAGTTTAGTCGTTGTTACAACAGCGAACTTTACTTACTAACAACAGAGACTTTTGTTCTCCTTTTTAATTTTGCTACATTCATATTGAAAAGTGTACGTACGAAAATATAGCTCGAGTTCTCCTTTTTAATTTTGCTACATTCATATTGAAAAGTGTACGTACGAAAATATAGCTGGAGTACATATTATTCATGCCCATCCAAATTAATATCTTAGAATTTTGAAAATTCTAACAGACTTTTGGGCAAAACTTTCTTATTGTGACCTTATTCCGAATAAATACATTCCTCAATTGCATTGGAAACGAAAACTGTCATGGAAGTTGACATTAATTTTAATTTTCATAATATACATTATTCTCCTATAATTAGTTTTGCTTTTTTGCTCTCTATTTTCATCAGGACCTACAAACAAACTGAACCACCAGCTACCCAGTTTGTTAACAAGTGATTTGTTAAAATTTTCTGACACACACCTAAAAGAACGGGGGAAATCTCACATTATTTAAGGATGAAGAAAATTTGGTGGTGCACTTACTGTAAAATGTTTCTTTGTAGGAAAGAGGTAAATTCTGCAATTACTATCTTCTCTATAGAAACAATGCTGCGATCCGAAAAATGCGACCCATTGTTGCTCGCGGGCACCCTCCTTTGGCGTCGCCAGACAACGTGCCCCAACCTAAAAGACGCTAGCCCAGGTGGCAGGTTCGGTGGCCGAACGAAGTCCCGAGGGCACCATGTGCTGGAGTATTGGTTGACTGCAGCAGAACCCGCGCAAAATCACTCTCGAGGCAAGTACCACCAGTTATTACTAAGTGAAATGATAAAATTATAGAGTAAATTTTATTCTTGAATAGTTGTGGCAGTTCTCGTTTCGTGAAAAGAGTGACGTTCGGGTTTTGAATCACTATTTTACACACGTGCTGAGTGTTCAAACGTAACAAAGAATTGATTCAAACTTCGACCAATCTACGTTCTGTATGATAAAAATCATAAAAATTTCCAACCGGTAAATTTACACGCTTCGTGCTCGTTTTTATTCATTAATGAAACTTATTAATTCTGGAATGTTTAAGTTGCATTATTCTGTGAGGAAAGTGTTAAAGCTTTATGAACCTTTCGGCAAAACTTCACTAGCAGAAATAGGAGAGGAAATAAGAGGTGAAACGCTAAAAAATAGTAATATGCACGGAATGCGTTTGTAAACAGTTCCAGCAGTTCTTTTGTGAAAGAAATGGATATTAATCACAAACCTCAAATGAAGAGACGTCAAACAGTTGAATTTTTTGGCTGAAGATAGTTGTTTTTGCAGTAATAATCGATTTAGTGAATTTCTTTATGAGATTTCTTGCAATGTTACTTTATTTTTACACCTGTTTCTGGATGCCAAACAAGTATTTTAGAAAATAAACGAAAATATTTGAATTCAATTTGTTAGTGTAACTTCTACGTGTTTATGAAATCTTTCCAGGTGGTACTAATATTAAGATGTTTCATAATTAGCTGGTGTATCAAACTACAACATTAATTTTTCATATTATTTGTTTATTTAATTGTTTTATTTCAGTTTATTAACGTATTTATTTGCAAAGTAGACTAAATACCATAAATGAAATGGAAATTCTCGGAAAATCCACGAATATTTGCAGTGAAATGTGTATATAAAGTATAATGATTGTGCTTAGAGTGTAAATAGTTCAAGGAACACAATGAGTGTTCTGAATCCGTTTGTAAATGAGTAAGAAAATATGGTGGAAATGGAAGTGGGTGTGAAAGAGAAAAATTACAAGGTTACCATTTGTACATATCACCTTCCTTATCAAACTTAATTTTTGAAATAAGACAAAAATGCTTGTGTGTACTTACTAGAGAGAGAATCTCCGAAAGTAAGGCAACAACACGGACAGTCAAGAAAATGCATCATAGATAAACAAATATAGCAGTCTCGTAATAAGTGTTACAAATTTGTTCGAAATATAGAGCAATGGAAGACAATCACGTTTTGCCAATGATCATGTAGTGCAAAATTTCATATAATAAGCTTAAATATGTGAATTTTGCCCTGTTTGTTAGGCGACTTCTCGTGTATTAGTATTCGGCAGATCACATTCTGAGAGCCAAATATATTGAGTAAACCTGTCGAACATTGGCGTAAGAAGAGTTGCCCAACAATTCAGGGCAAATGTCACATTTGTAAGTAACTTCGTTTTATGAAATTTCCCAGCGTTGTCAAAAGGTCTTGGATCCCTCTAGAAGTTTGCAACATTCATTCTGAGACATCTGCATTTCTGACAGATGAACTGAATTTATTATCTCATCCAAAGGTTGATATACGTTGCACAGTGGGGCTAGAAAGAGGAAAAGTTGGACAAAGTATTTTTAAACGTAAAATAATGACTTATTTAATTGTTTGACCTTTAAATATTTATTTACATAACCTCAAAGTCAGAACTTATATCATGTAACTCTTCTTCAAGAAGTGAATTTGTACTCGAAGCCACTAACATTGGTGTACCTTCTGGATCCAATGCCTTTGTGATAATTTTTCTCTACTCCATTTGTGAAATCAAAGGGTCAGATGCAATTAACAGGCTGCAAATCTCTTCCTTTTTTTCTTCTAGGTCGCACTTTTTCCCATTTTTTTTTTTCAGTGTGTGTAATACTACCTTACTGATCCCTCCTTGTGAATAAAGAGCTATCAGTACCAGATCATGTAGGAAAAATAATAAAAAATTAATATTGTAGGTAGAAAAGCTAGATATGCATAATCATAAACAAAATACATTAACGCAAAATGGGGCAAACATAGGCAAACTTTGATTAATGTTTTGAAAACTAGATGAAATACAGAATCAGATTCAGTTAGTATCATAGCTCGGAAACGCCCGGAAGGGAACTAAAAGACAATATAAAAAACCGGATTTTAAAACTTAATTCCATTTTGACACGTGAAGTTTCTACTTGGAATGACTAAATTATTATTCAAGGAAATTTTAGAAATACATATTTAAAATACATATCTGCAGATATCGTATCCATATCACGTACGATTCTGCTAGTCGAGAGAGCAAAAATATTTGCATAAAAAAAACACACCTCTCTTACTGCGCAAGCGAAGAAGTGTGCCGCGCATCACTAAAGTTCAAACTTACACTTTTTTTTTTTTGAATGGGGTAACAAGATTCCCCCTTCCTTTCTTGATCGGGAAACGATGAAAGAGACATTTTGCTACCCCTTTCATGTGAAATGGAGCTTCTGAAGCATATTTTGATTTTGGACTTTTAGCCAACTTTTCCCTCCTCTGGCCTCACTGTGCGTTGGGACATTTTTTTAAACGTTTCCCAGTTCAAATAAAATATATTTGATAATGACGGATAAACCCTTTGCTCTTCGTCAAAAGCCTACGCTTCAGTGCTATTTGTTTTCTTATAATTTCAGAGAATACCCATCACGTAACAATGGAATTTATAAACGAACGATGTGTAAATTAAATTTTCCAGTGATGAGAATATCGAAGTTATACATTTTTATGTTACTATTTTGTACTAAGGAATAAGTACCTAAACACTAATAAACTGTCAATTAACAATCGAAACGTTTTCCAAAATTATTTATTACACGACTTTACGTCTTCAAGTGTAAAAAGTTTCCTATAGTGGTGTTAGCTAATCTGAACTTTTTATAGCAGATGAGTAGATTTTTAACCGCGTTGCCATTTTGTCTTCCATACGTCTCTTGATGTTTGCGAAAGACGAGATTATTCAATGGCGTTTCACCTAAACCGTAGGCATGTTCAATATCACGATTTCGTTTTACAAAACACTTCGTTTCCACCAGGGGTCAGTCAACCTCCGAAAAAAATCTGATGGCGCATCCTCCCGAACACCAGCAGAAGCTCGTCGCTGGTAGCCGCTCAGGAGTACGTCACGGGGACCTTCGCAGGGGCCGTCGGTGGAAAAATAGGGCGTGCCGTCGGATCCGCCGCCAGGAGAGCGGCCGCGACATGCTGCAGGCGGGCCTTCGGGCGGGCGGCCGGCGGCGCTGCGGGGCGGGCGGCCGGGCGGGCGGCCGTGCGCGCGCTGTGGGCGGTGGCCGGCAGGAATGCCGGCAAGGCGGTGCGCATACAGACGCCATATTTTAATAAAACATCGATACATCATCACAAGGTTTTCGACGACGATCGTAAAAATAACATCGATGTTTTATGTGACAAAAAAGATGGTATTTTCCCATCATATTGCCATTTTTAATTAGAGTACTGTACCTACATGAAATACCAGTGTGTTTTATAGTTTGGTCACGCGTAAGTAAAATGTTGATGATAATGTTTATCAAATGTAAAAAATAAAGGACATCATGTTTTGCTATTATTCCATTTATTCACTTTAATTCATAAATCATCGAAGGAAAACGTCCGGTAACCAATATAGAATAATACAATTTTTTTAAAACATTGATGTTTCTGGAAAATACACCGATCTAAAGAAACATCGAAAACAAAACGTCGATGTTAATATATCGATGTTTCTAGTGGCAAATCGCGGTGTTTTGCGGGATCGGTGATATAACAGCGTCTCGGGCCATTGTATCAAAATTTGCGGGTTCAAATCCGCTAGAAGCCGTGGTTTTTTAAGGAATAAAAAAATTCTTCGTACGCCTTCCTTCGGAGGGGAAGTAAATCCGGCTAATCCATGTAGTAGATACACTGGATCTAAAAGATTCTCAAGCCGAAAAGAAGACTCTGAGCTCAATTCAAATCGCCTGCTTTCGTTCTCCGAGAGGATACCTTCTTTCTCTGCTAGATGGTGAAAGGGAGCGACGTCAGAGGGAAGAGCGGGGCCTGATGGCTCGAGTCTCCCCGCGTAAAATAAGACTCTAATTATGTAACTAATTATCTGACTAACTAATTATGTAACTAATTATCTGACTAACTAATTATGTAACTAATTATCTGACTAACTAAATATCTAGTTAACTATCTTACTGACATGTTTCAAAAACATGGGTGTTGGTTTTTGGCGTGCCCAGGTGCGCATGTCCGTGCAGAGCACCGTGCGGCGGGCCGTGGCGCTGGCGCTGGAGGGCGTCACGGGCCCCGCCATCGGCCTGCCCGCCAGCCGCGTGGCCGCCAAGGCCGCGGGCCGCGCCGCCGAGAAGGTGGTGGGGCGGGCGGCGGGCGGGGACGTGCGCCGCTCCGTGCGCAGGGGCGTGGAGAGGGCCGTGCGGAGGGCCGTGCGGGGATCCGTGCGCAGCGGCTACGGGAGGGAGATCGCAGGCTACGTTGGGAGAGCGGTCGGCACGGCTGTCGGGAAGACCGTTGGAATAGCGGTCGTTAGATCTGTCAGCACCGCCGTCGGCAAGGAGGTGGCGACGGCCGTCGGAAAAGCTATCGGAAAATTAGTTCGGAAAACTATCAAGAAAACAATCGGCAGAGAGGTACGAAAAAATGCGGAAAAAATCGCAAGGAAAATTACTGAAAGAGCCGCCATTGAAGCTGCCGAGAAGAAAGGTGGGAGGAAAGATGCGGCGGCCATCGGGGTAGCAATCGGAAGGGCTATCGGGAGAGTGTTTGGAAAAACTGTGGGGAAAGCGGTCGGGAGAGCCGCCGGCAAAGTCGTCGGAAAAGCCATCGGACGAGCAGTCGGAATAGCAGTCGGGAAAGCAGTTGGACGCGCCGTTGGACACACTATGGGGACGGCTGTAGGGGGAGCTGTTGGAGAAGTCATCGGAAAAGCTGTCACAAGAGCCATCGAAAAAACGATAGGAAGGAAACAAAGTAGATATTTTGCAGGGGTCACCTCAGAAGATGCTCTGGTGCTTGATTTGAAAGCTACAAATATTATCGGCAACCAAGTTAAAGATTACTCTGCAATCAGTGACATCGGAGAATCTGATCTGTCCATTGCTGAATCTGGTAATGTCACAATTGAAACTGTAGAGTCAGATTTTACAAGTGATACCGGAGGAACTGACCTGTCAACTTCCACTAATAACACTGGGAACGGAAGTTTGGAGTCGGATGTAACAGATTTTATAAGATCTGATGTGTCCATTGTCGAAAAACTTAAGCAAGGAAACACGAAAAATGCTAATGATGAAAATCCCGAAACAAATGACATGGACGCAGTTAGTGAAACATATGTGAGGATAGTTGTTCAGGTAGTCAATGCAGATTCAGTGACATATTCCAAAGCAACCCCTTGGTCAGTTATCCACACATGTGGCAAAACAGTTGACAGGGATGATATTGAAACACTCTTCGATGCAAATAATGATTCAATGACTTTCGAACACTGCTTGGGAAGAAAGTTGGATAGCGAAGTGAATATGGAAAAAACTATTTTTGTCGGAGAACTAGAAGAATTCTTTAGAGCAAACAACGGAGATAGTACACCAGTGAATTCAACAGATTTGGAGGGTGTTTCTCTCCCAATTGACATGAAAGCTGTTGAAGAAAGTTGCAGCAAATTTTATGCAGAAGGAGGAAATAATACAGATACCACTTCAGTTTATAAAGAAATGCTAACTGGAGTGCCAGTTGAAGAAGTCAGTGCAGATACAGGTCAGCGGCAGACACATGCAAATACTGTGGCACATTCCAAAGCATCCCTTTGGCCAATTATCCACACATCTCGCAGAGCAGTACAAAGGGAAGATATTGAGGCATTGTTTGACGCAAACAATCATTCATTGGTTTTGAAACATTGCCTTGAAAGAAAGTTGGACAGTGAAGTAAACGGGGAAAATTTTATCGCGAATGTAGAAGATTTCACTAGAACAAACAGTGGAGATAGCTCAGAGAATTTAACAGGAGATTTGGAGGAAGATTCACTTCCACTTGACACGAAAGCTGTCACAGAAAATTGTAGCAAATTTTTTGTAGAAGAAGTAAATAGAACTGCTAGTTCTTCGGTTTCTGAAGAAACGCTTATTGGTGTACCAATTGAAGAAATCAACGCAGATTTAGGACAGCGACGGATCCTTGCAGATAGTGACACAGTGACTTATTTCAAAGCATCGACTTGTTCAATTATCCACAGAACTAACAAAGCAGTTGAAAGGGATGATGTTGAAACACCCGTCGACGCAAACAATCATACAATGGCTGTGGAACATTGCTTTCACAGAAAGTTGGATAGTGAAGTAAATGGGGAAAAAAATAATTTCATCGCGAATGGAGACGATTTCATTAGAACAAACAATGGGGATAGCTCAGTGAATTTAACAGGAAATTTGGAGGAAGATTCACTCCCAATTGACTTGAAAGCTGTCGAAGAAGATTGCAGTAAATTTTATGTAGAAGAAGTAAATAAAATAGCTACCACTTCAGTTTCTGAAGAAACCCTTATTGGGGTACCAATTGAAGAAATAAACGCAGATTTAGGACAGCGGCAGATCAGTGCAGACGCAGACACAGTGACTTATTCCAAACCATCCACTTGTTTAGTTGAAAGGAATGTTATTGAGACACTCTTCGAAGCAAACGATAATTCAATAGCTATGGAACATTGCTTTGAAAGAAAGTTGGATAGCGACGTAAATGTCCAAAAAACTAATTTTATCGCGAATTTAGAAGATTTCATTAAAACAAACAATGAAGATAGCTCAGAGAATTTAACAGGAGATTTGGAGGAAGATTCACTCTCAATTGACATGAAAGATGTCGCAGAAAGTTGTAGCAAATTTTATGCAGAAGTAAATAAAATAGCTACCACTTCAGTTTCTGAAGAAACGATTATTGGTGTACCAATTGAAGAAGTGAATGCGGATTTAGGACAGCGGCAGATCCACGCAGATGCAGACACAGTGACTCATTCCGAAGCATCAACTTGTTTAGTTATCCACACACCTACCAAAGCAGTTGAAAGGGATGATGTTAAAACACCCTTCGACCCAAACAATCATTCAATGGTTAAGGAACATTGCTTTGAAAGAAAGTTGGATATCGAAATAAATGAGGAAAAATCTAATTTTATCGGGGACACAGAAGATTCCATTGGAACACACAATGGAACTAACACAATGAATTTAACAGTGGATTTGGAGGAAAATTCACCCCCCATTAACATAAAAGTTGTTGCAGAATGTTGTAGTAAATTTGATGCAGAAGAAAATGAAACGGCTACAATTTCGGTTTCTGAAGAAAATCTTACAGGGATGCCGAATGAAGAATCTGTAAATGAAGACATAGAGGAATTATCTCTAATCAGTAATTTGAATGCCCTTTATGAAATTTTTGACAACATAAGTAATGCTGAAATATTTACCGATGTTACTTTCAATCCATTCACCATGTCAGAAGTTGAAAACCAAAACTTAGAAGATACTCGAATAATAGATATAAAAGCTGACTTGCACATTAACACTTCAAAAATATCAAAAACAGCTCTTATTGATCCAATAAGTGAAGGTACTGGTATAATCTCAAATGACACGGCAGGTAAAAGTATAGAAGAGCGTTTAGAAAGAAACATGACAGAAGGACTTGATATAGCCGATGACATTGTTGTAGAAGTTTCTGATAAATCAGGTCCTAAACAAGCAATCGCTTTGATTACCGATTCCAGAAATGAAAGTCCAAGAAAAGAGGAAATATCCCAACCAAACATCACGAAAGCGGCAGCCGATGCTCCTACTGACAGTTTTGCAAAGAATTTAGTTACTTCTTACACCGACTCTGAGGAAATAATAAAATTAAATGACGAGGCGGCCTCTGGGTATGTTACAAAAAAAGATTTGGAAGAAAATTTTCAAACAGCATTTTTGAATACATTTAGCGAATTCATTTGCAAGACCATTGAAGAAGAAAATATAACTACAAGTTTAGTTTCCACAAATTCTGATGAATCAAGTTGTGAGACGCTCACCGAAGCACCAACTTCATTTACCAAACTACCCAAAAAAGAATGTACTTGTGAAGACGAGAGGAAAACAATGAATACAGAAGCGACTCAACTTCTCGTCTACCCAAATGTCGTCTCCACCAATTCAGAAATAGACAAAACACTATTGTCATCTAGTACATTAGAGTTCAGCGATGAAGTATATAGTGAAGAAATAGACACTTTTTCAGAAAAAAGTGACTCAAAGTCAGTTCTCACGATTTCAGAGAAATCTATTTTGGAAACCGGCAAGAATAATAACGATGTAATTATTAAAGATTTTGAGACAAGCGATTTGACAATGATCCTTGAATCTCCCAAAATAAATGTTGATGAAGGTATCAAAGAAGTAATAAATGAAATTGTCATAAATACCAACCAATTGAAAGGTGTTTCACTCATAGAAGAAGCCATGAGAATGGATGGAGGGGATATTCCAGAAGAAACGAAAGTGGAAGTAGTGACTGCAAAAAGATTTCCAACCACCGCCATTGAAGGCAACAATAAACTTGATGACAATACTGAGTCCGAAACATCATTGAGGACAAACATGGAAAGTCCGATTGAGAAGCGAGAATTGGGACAGGGGGATGAAACTCCTCATTCACAAAATGAAGAAGAGACAGATGTTGATTCAGGAGAAATTAGTGTCTGCATTGCTAAAGAAATAATAGACAATATCATTACAAGAGTCTATGAAAAGGCAATTTTAACTAACGGCGTGTCAAACCAGAAAGAAATTGCAGATATACACCTGGAGGAAAATTCTTCTCAAATGTGTCTAAAAGATAAAAACGTCAACAAATGTCTCTTCAAGAGACCGAGCAAATGGAAGGACTCGTACGGCATTCGAAGTAATTGGCGGAAACATAGTAGAAAGGAGGTTTGGAAGCTTGGGAACCCTTGGAGTCAAGACTGAAACAGCATATCCGCAAGGACAGAGTTTGATTGAATCTGACGGGAAAAGATTCAAGACTCCAAAAGACTTCCAGACTTCAAAAGAAAACTTGCGGAAGGTACTCGAGTATACAACTGTATTACTTCATACTTACTATTAATACTATTGGTTAATACTCTATTATCATTTCATATTTTATTGGAAATTAAAAGAATATACGACTTTTTCTAATAATTTGTAATAACTGATTAATTAGAATGTATAATAGAGTTTTGCTTGTGGTCATTTTATGTCATTTGGTTAGTTACAAACACGTTTACAAATTAATTCATCAATTCATCGTAATGTGAAGTCAAGTAGCTACGTGAAGAATGCTGTATTATAACAACATCTCTTCAGCCAAATACAATGCTTCTGTACAAGAGGAACGAAATTTCCTCGTAATTTAAAAAATAATAAATCATCAGTCACTCGAATATATCCAATAGCAAAATTTTCGATTAGGACATCTACGCTCATTTGAAATTCATAATTTTTCAAGCAAATCATTTAGATATATTCTGATCTAGAAATAGGAATGAAGGTTTTATCGTACTCTTCTACAATAATAACATAATTATTCACAGATGCTAGATTTTATTCTATATTGACAAATTTTCACCTCTCAAACTACACTACTCAGTGTAGAACGTCTGGGAGGAAACTTGTAGTTGACAATCGTTTCCAAATTTATTGGTATAATTTAGAATAATATTCCATTTGATTTACGATCGAGTATTGTATTTATGTTCCCTAAAAAAGTGTCCAATTTTAGAATATTAGGCTCAAGTTCCTCATTAAACTCTTCCGAAGCCGATTTTCTCTAAAGATTTTCTCTTCAATCATCATGGTTGTCAACGTCTTTCTTTTTTTGCATCTCTAAGTCATATTTCTTTGATACGCCCCTTGAACTCGATACAATCACTTTGCTCTCTGCTAGCTGCCGAATTCCATCTTAATTTTGTTCCTTTATTAGAGCGTTCTTTCTTCTAGAGCGTTCGTAGAGACTGTACTTTCAATTTTGGTTTTGTGTGTTCATTTTCAGGTACCAAAAAACGATTACTGAAGAAGTCAGAATAAATGTGTATGCTGAGATTTTGTATGTAAAGTGGAATAACAATTTTTTGTATTTGTAAAACATTCTTGAAAAATATAAACATTAATGTTGCAAAGAATTAATCAAATTTCTTTACATAAAATCATGGCTTGTGTGATTCAAATTATACATAAGTACTTCAATTACTTTATACCAGTGTTTCAATTTACTCTCATGTTTTTTAAACAAAAATTGTATGAGATTAATATGATAAGATACAGGAGAGTTGACGTTAAATGTAGTACAAGGTCTGATGAAGCTAAGTTCTGGTACTGATTGATTAGTGATTCCGGGCGCGTCAACTGCTAAGGTCATTCGTCCCGTAAGTGTGGTACATATTTTTGTGGCGGAAGGTGTCTGTGATTTATTTCTGTGAAATATTTTTGTGGCGAAAGGCGCCGACCTGCGTCGGCTTGAGGAGTTTCCCCAACCAGGTATCTCCCCCAAGTGGGGACCCGAAGTTCCCGATCGGTCTCCCGGAATGTGATTAGTGTACTGCATGTAAGTGCAAGTGTGCGGATATTGCATATGAATTTGTTGTTGACGTGCCCGGAAATATGTAATCAATCAATCAATCAATTTGTTGTTTGAGTTTGTTCAATAGAAGATAACTGATATAAAGGCCGACCACAAAACAAAAATAAAGCACCCAGAAGATCTCCCGACTGGTCTCCTGACAAGGGTGACAGTATAGTGCATGTGATTGTGTGTGTGTGTGTGTGTGTGTGTGTGTGTGTGTAAGAGGTGAGGATAGGACAAAGAAGATGAAGGAAAGATCGCGCGCGGTCCATGGCCCGTTTGTTGGGGTACTGTTCCAGCATTCACCTGGTGCTGATCGGAGAAACCACGGAAACCTACTGATCAGAGCTGCCGGCCGGTATAATTTTCCTCCAACGATTGACTCAATTCAACCTAGCTGACAACCTTATGTAGAAATTCCTGCACCGTCTCTGAAACTCCAGGGTCTCTCAGTCAGAGACCCTCCAGCGACATCAGTTGATGTCTAGAGCCAGCTTTGCCGGTGTAAATTCTGGTATTAGATTGTATAAAGCGGGCTAGATCGTGTTTACAACGAAACGACACCGATCCTGAAACTATGCTCCACATTGTCCCCCGAAAAATCGTTCACAGGGCCGAATGCGAAAACTTTGATAACTACCCTGAAAAAGATTCCGTTTTAGATTCAGAATTGACACACATTTCCTGTTATATCGTGTTTATACTGCATAAAACTTCTTGTATCATGCATTAATTGTCTCATCAGCTCATTAATTGTAACAATAACGGGTTACTTTCATTTTAGTCAGTTAAAAACCTAAATCAATTCATCAATATCTAATTATTTGATGTCATTGTTAAACATTTTAAAACTACGTATTCGATACGTACCGGGGCCTCCGAGAACGTAGCTGTCTCTGACGTTCAGAGAGAAATGATCCTGAATTACCACATTCCGTTTTTAATTTCAGTAATGTGTGTGAAATGTTGGGATATATTTTATATTAATTGCTTTTCTCTTCCTTCGCCACTTCATCTACATATACTACAAACGTTTACCATGAACTCGAGTCACGGAAAGAGTTTGCACTACACTAGATTATCTCTACACAGAGGTATGTGATTTAATGTTCATTTTCATGTGTCTAGACATCTGACACGAATGGATCGATCCTAGAACATTGAGGAAATAGCAACTTATTTGTGAAGTAAAACCCAACAACAGCCGCCACGAAAGTATTTTCAACTGAAACATCCGTATCTTCCATCACTGCCTAGAAATGCTATCAAACGAGCTGTTCACAGCAGTTCTCACAAAGGCCGCTAGAACGCAGCTCATACCGTTCTCGTTTCATTTTTGCAAATATTCGCCAAATTCCGCTTGCTCGTTCCGTCCACGTGCGGGTTCGTATTCACGTATTCGGGTAATAATTGCGCTGCCGCATGTGGGGCAGGGAGAACAGAGTCCACAATCTGCTGACGGCGCGCGGCACGTAGCGGGTGCGGGCAAGTACAAGCGATACGCAGCTCACGTCCGCACGCGAGGTGGGGCGGGCGGCGGGGGCGGGGGTGTGGGCGGAGGCGGGGGCCGAGGCTGGGGCGGGGAGCGGAGGCCGGGGCGGGTGCGGGTGCTGGAGCGGAGGCGGGTGCGGAGGCAGGGGAGGAGGCGGGGCGGGGGCGGAGGCGGGGGGTGAAGGTGGGGGCGGAGGCGGGCGGAGGCGGATGCGGGGGCGAATGCAGGTGCGGAGGCGGGGGCGGGGGCGGAGGCGGAGGCGAGGAGGCGGGGGCGGAGGCGGATGCGGGGCGGACGCGGGGGCGGATGCGGAGGCGGGGCGGAGGCGGGGTGGAGGCGGGGGCGGAAGCGGGGGCGGGGCGGGGCGGGATTGGCGGAGGCGGGGCGGGGGCGGAGGCGGGGGCGGGGTGGGGGCGGGGGCGGGGGCGGGGGCGGGGGCGGGGGCGGAACCGAAGCAGGGAGAGGCAGATCGGATGCGCAGATCGCCGCAGAAACAAATTAAACGGGGCCAACACGGAAGAGCGGAAGCAAGGCGAGGAGAGTAGAACGACAAATTTGGACTCGAAAATATTAAGGGTTGGAGCAGAAGAAAGTAAGTCTGGTCGAGGAGTGAGCTGATAACCATAACTGGAATTAAAAAAGTGATCGGTTCGGAGATAAAATAAGCAGTGATAATGATGTGAATATCAAGTGAAAATTGCATTAAATTTAATGAAAATAATATGGATGTGCGTTTTATCGCTACCAACTCGATTTTTACATTTAATTTGAATACGGAAACTCGGAGCAGAACATTCGATTTATCAACTGTTCCCGTATTACACCATGCTCAGACGCAAAATAGATGTAATGGCGTACGTGCGGAGATTTACAGAGAAAAGTACTGCTACAAATTCGAATTCTTTAAGAATCATAATATTTTACTGCACATTACGGTTGCAAGAGCAGGTGAACATGGATTTATAAACCGGTATAAGTTGAATAATAATGAAAATAAGATCATTAAACGTTTCAGAGGAGAATATCTCAGGCACCCAGTTGGAATTCCATTTAGCCTATATATTTCACGCAAATTGGGTAATTGTAGAGCGCGGCCGCGGGGCCGCCGTGACTCGCAACCCGGATCCGGGGGCTCCCGCGGCCGCCTCGGCCATCGAGCCGCGCCTTGCCCCAGCGGCGGCGCCGGCGGAGCAGGTGGCAGGCGCCGCACACGCCCCCTCAAGATCGATGATCACGTGACAACGCGAACGTGCGGCGGCGCGCGGCGGCGCGCGGCGGCGCCCCTTCAGCGCCACGGCCCCGGCCCCGCCCCCCGCGTGAGGCGCGCGTGCGGTCACGCGCACGCGAAATCTGCATGGCAAAGGCGGCGCGGCGCGGCGCGGCGCAGCGGGCCGACGCGTGCGGGGCGGGGCAGGGGGGGGAGGCGAGAGGGAGAGGAGGGTAGAAGGAAGGAGGAGGAAAAGGAGGATGACGGAGCGGAGAGATGGGAAAAGCGGGGCGAGGTAGGGAGAGGCGGAGGGTGCAGTGGTAGGAGTAGCTGGTAGGAGTTGGCAGGAGCGGTGTGGGTGCAGGGCGGTATCTTGGGTTGAAGGGGGACGTGAGTGGAGAAGGGCAAGGCGGAGAGAGCAAAGGGGGTGGGGAGTGGGGACGGGCTAGGTTGGGGTTCAGGCGGAGTGATAAAGGGATGGGGTGGAGTATTAGTTGGATGGTTTTGATTGGAGAGTGGGTGGGCGAGCGGGACAGGGCGGGAAAACATATAGCGGCATTTGGATGGCGGTGACGACTGTAAAGTAGAGTGTGGCAGTGCGGGTCGTATGGTGGATGAAGGGGTAACATGAGCGAAACGGGAGATACATAGTACGAAAGGGGACGAGGCGGGGCGAGGTAAGGAGGTGGGCGAAGAGGGGCGAGGTGGGGCGAGGTGGGGCGAGGTGGGGCGAGGGCGAGTGTGGGGGCGAGGTGGGCGAGGTGGGGCGAGGTGGGGCGAGGTGGGGCGAAGTGGGGCGAGGTAGGGCAAGGTAGGGCAAGGTGAGGCAAGATGGAGCGAGGTGGGGCCAGGTGGGGCGGGCCAGGCGAAGGCGGCGTGGTGGGGCGTGGTGGGCGAGGGGTGGCGGGGTGAGGCGAGTTGGGGCGAGTTGGGGCGAGTTGGGGCGAGTTGGGGCGAGTTGGGGCGAGTTGGGGCGAGGTGGAGCGCGGTGGAGCGAGGTGGGGCAAGGTTGGGCAAGGTGGGGCAGGGTTGGGCAAGGTGGGGCAAGGTTGGGCAAGGTGGGGCGAGGTGTGGCGAAGTGGCACTAGGTGGGGCGAGGTGGGGCGAGGTGGGAGGGGTGGTATACGGTGGGGTGAGGTAAGGCGGGGTGAAGGAGGTGGAAGGAAGTGGAGGGAGGTGAGGGAAGAGATGTGGAGGTTGAGCGGGCGAGTAGGTCGCGGAGAGTGATGATGGAAAAGGTAGCGCCCTGCGGAAGGGTGCCCTGCACGCGACCTCGGCTTGCAGGCGGGCGAGAGGGCGAACGCTCCCGGCTGCTATGCAGATGCGTGCACTCCGCCCACGCACGCATACATCGCTCGGGAGAGCTATGGGGAAAGATAGCTGTTTGTAGGATCTTCTCTCACGTTCAAGAGATAAAGGTCATCCGTAAATTGTAAACGGGAAAAACGTTAGGGCAAAGAAAGTGATGCCGGAGGAATGAAAAAGTTTGATAGTCGCAGTACCAACTTTCAACATCTAATGTTCGTACTGAAAATAGGACGTAATAAATCAGAATGTGAAAAGTAATGAATTTTAACACAAAGCGAAAAGAAAGGTAGTTGTAAAAATAGTGTGTACAGGTTTGAATTTTTCAGTTATATTTTTCTCTTTTCTTAGGTGCATCCAGGCTTCATACCATGAACACTGTACAAGCACCAACAAAGAGATGAGCCTCATTGCTCACGGGAAAGTATGTTGGAAAGACTAGTTAAAGGAATTAAGTTGTTTCTCTCGCAACTAAGCTGAGGTGGTGACGTCCAAAAACACCAAAAGTAGGACTGATGAAAATCGAGAATCCATCCATACCTCCATTTTGCCTTTTTTTCGTATTTCTTCAGTTGGAATTATTTTTCCTCTCATTTTGCCTGATTTCATCTTATATCACTTCCTTCGCAATTTCCACTTACTCTTCCACATTTTGTCTCTATTTGACAACATCGAACGAACGTTGAAATCAAAGGTGTTTTTAAAGCCTAAAAGTTCATAAGCAGGAAATTTCACGTTTTCAGGCAACCGAATTTAAATATGTAAAACGTGTAATGGACATATCAACACGACCTCCATGTACGGCGAAAGTCGTACATAAACTTACTATGGGTGCAGAGAAGTGGTTACGAAAACGAATAAAAAGACGTCTCTTTAACGAAGTAGGGTACGCCGTTTACAAGGCCAACCAGGTGTTTCACGCGCACAATATGAATTACAGCTTTACTACAAGCATGATGCAGCATATCATGAGATTCTCAAAACCTATTTGCGCTTCAGCTGGATGCTCTGCCAAATGCATCTGCAGTTACAACGAAGTCGCCTGTGAGCTTGCTTTCCAGAAATCACCACTTTAGGCAGCGAAAATGAAAGTCGGCTAGCTCAAGAGGATATATTCGCATTTTATGAAAAAACATCTTTCCCGGAAACGCATTATAAGTGATAGCATGATATGTGCATATTTTTGTTAAATAAAATAAAAACGTGATTGCTGTTTTGACTAGTTATGTTCAGCACTTATAAATACACTATCATTTGTAAGTGGGTGCTTCTGTCTGCTAGCAGGTAATAATACTGGCCCAGATAATTTTCCCCAACCGACTTTTTCAAACGGTTGAACGCTTATGGTGATTCTTGGTGTACTCACAAATAAACTTTTGTGCGTAAGGATATTTGAGCCTCAAATTCCGATGTCGATTTTCGCTTTCGATTTTCGCTGAATGGCCGAGTCCAGAAAAGCCAAAGGCGCGCAAGCTCGATGAATCACATTGCAAGACTTTATAATTATTTGTCTCAGACAGTACAGTGTATTCGAGGGAACACCGAGTCCCGACGCAACAAAGAAGGAGAGGAGAAAAAAATGATTAAAAATTGCCTGCCATTTCATTTTCTATTACTATTGCGATTTCTATTACTATAAATTTATTAACTAATATTTCATTTCCTCCCCGTTTGCTAGTTTTGGAATTGCTTCATCTAAAGGAAAGAAGTCCATGATTATATGAACGAATTAGCAACTTTGTACATCAAAACACAAATTTCACAAAAAAATGAAAATCTTGTTATTTAGCTAGTAAAACTGCTTTCGAGAAAACGAAATCTTGTTAAAATAGTGTCTGTAATCATATCTGGTAATAAATTGCAAAATATAATTATTTGCAGTTTGATGAACATCTTCAATACAGTTTATATTTGCATTCGATATGCCCGGTTCAAGAAACGTCCAGCATCCTACATTCTTGTAAAGTAATCGGTTAACCTTCAGTTTTCACAGTTAGACCCCTTCGCTTACATGCAATGAAATGTCTTTTTGATTGCTAAAATGATCCCACTGGATTTAAAGACAGTTATTTCTTTAAAATCATTCTATTTTCACAGACATAATCCTTACTCTAATACTTACAACGCCTCGACGACATGTTTCGTCTTTTTCAAGTACTAGAGCAATTGTTATAATTCTTGAATCATATGAAAGATCAGCGTCATATTAAAAGGAGATGTACATTTATATTGAAATTAAGCTGCTATTTCAATAAAAAAGTTTTTGATGAAAGAGGTCATTACTATAGCCGTTAATTTAAAAAAAAACAATTTTTCTAGTACAAACATTATGTCTCTAGTACTTGAAAAAGGTGAAAAATGTCGTCAAAACGTTGTACGTATTAGAGCAAGGATTATGTCTGGGAAAATAAAATGATTTTAAAGAAATAACTGTCTTTAAATCCAATGGGATCATTTTAGGAATAAAAAAGGTTTTTAGATAGGTATAGTCAAAAAACAAATGAACTGTCATTGAACAAATCCGTTGTCTGTCTTCTGGTGGGAACTGGCACTCTTAGTATTAAACGAAAAGAATAAGTACAATAAGGTGTAGTTAATTAAAGTTAGAAAATTCAAGGATAAATCTAGAGAAACTGGCATTACCTCAACGAATCCTGAATTACGTTTAGAAAGTAGTAATTCTGCAAACATTTAATGTTCCGAGTTCATTCCTTATAGCGGCAGCAAAGGGTGAATTGGTCCCAGTATAAATTGCTGAGAACTATAATAATAATAATAATAATAATAATAATAATAATAATAATAATAATAATAATAATAATTTTATTTTTACAGCTATTTTTGCTTAATTGTTTTTAGAATATTTTCAGTCGCAGAAAAAGAAATTTATCTTTTTTCTGGACTTTATTTCAGAATAAATTACTACACAGATCCCTTCTGGTCTACTGTTGGATAACCAACGTGTCATTCACCGCGTCTCAACCTAACTGTGAAGAACTGCGAATTTTTTCATTTCCTTCTAATCTAATTCCAAACCTTAAATTAACAATGTAAAAACCATCATGCTGAGCTAGTAACATTGTAGAAAAGAAAACAAACCCCACTTTTGAAAACTCAATTTTCTCTGCATCGTTGTAAAGAAATACTCGACTTCATGCTGAAGTGTTAAATTCCACTACACGTTCTCTGAAGATGATAATGGAAACTCGCTGTGCCTGCGATGCTCCTTACGGAAGAAGAGGACGTCGTTTACAGCGAGTGAAGTAGGAGTCGCCAAGCGTTGTAAGAGATGCTTGGATGCACTTGTATTAGAGTCTGTGTTCCCTTTCTCACAGTCGGCCTGGTGCCTGCACTCGCTTGGACTGGAGTGTTGTCAGTCATGCCATATCACGCCTGAGGATGCAGCCTGACAGTGTCTAGCTAACGACCCCCGAAGCATTCTTGAAGTTACTGCGCTTATCAATCTCCGCAAAAAAGCATACAACAAAAGACAACGCATACAACAAAAATAAACAAAAAACTGTCTATGAATTCACAAATCATGTGTTAGGAATGAATGCTGGGATTTTATCTTACAATTAGATCGCGAAACAAATGAATGTAATAAACATTTGAAAGAACTATGATTATTTATGAATATTTAAATTAGCCATTGTCGCCTACGATTGCGATAGACCAATTCCTTTCATCGGACACGTACACTACTATGGTCATTAGTCCCGTTAGTGTAGTAGATGTTCAACTGCTGGTGGGGTCAGTGTTCCTCTCTCGTAAGTTGGTGAGATCCGGCGCCAACCTACATTACTTGGGGATTATCCCCTCCAGGTACCTCCCAGCCGCGGGGCACCGCCTCCAGTCGGGACAAGTTCTAAGTGTAAGCTCCCGAATGGTCTACCGACATGTGTGGTAGTGCAGTGTATGTAAATGAAATTGTGTTTAACCCATTAACGCCCCACTTAATTTTATGCACATAGCACCCACGCATTGTCGTCGCGTTCGTGCGAGTACAGTCATTGTTGGAGCGCTCTGGCAGCGTGTTTTTGTAATTTTTCTTGCTAACCAATTTTTGTGTGGTTAATAATTGCTACCAGAACGCTCCTAAGTGCAAACAATTCTACAAGAAGTAAAACCGTTAGAACGTAGCTGCATATACCCCGTCAACTTCGATGCGGACCAACCACCGTTTACTTAACACCGGCCTCTCCCTCCGACTTAACCACAGGCATATAGCGGCTAAGCACGGTTTTAGATAAAGATTCGAACCGACGCAAGTCATATGTACACCCTGGCCAGGAGAGTACAATGCATGCCTTAGCGATCACGGCTAAATCGACACCTGACATTCAGGAATGAAAAAAGTGTATGTTTTTATTTATTATGTTTCGTTTAGGTAGGTTGTTAGTGATTCCGGGCGCGTTAATGGCTTAGGTCATTAGTCCCGTACGTGTAGTGCATGCTTTTCATTGGGAAGTGGCGGTGATCTTCTCCCGCTGGATGGCGAGATTCGGTGCCGACATACCGTCTGCTGGCGGGGTTTTCCCACAACCAGGTATATCCCACCAGCGGGGCACCACCCCAGCCGGGACAAGTTCTAATCTCTCAACCGGTCTCCCGGCATGAGTGGTAGTGTAGTGCATGTTAGTGTAAGTGTGTGTAAGGGAAGAGGACAGGACAAGAAAGAGGTAGGAAAGATCGCGCGCGGTCCGTGGCCAGTTTGTTACGGTACTTCTGCGGCATTCGCCTGGTGTTGATCCGAGAAACCACGGAAAACTACCGATCAGAGCAGCCGGCCGCTAGAATTCTCCTCCAGACAGCGATTGAATTCGATCTAGCTGACAAGCTAGTGTCAAAAATCCTGACATCGTCGGTTTCGTTTAGGATGTGTACGTCTATTGAAGAAATAAAATTTACAAATTATTGCAGAAGAAGCAAATTTGAGTTGGCCAGAAATTTGCGTCCTCAAATGACGCTGGGCGTTAATGGAAGATAATATAGGGAAGGGGAAGGATAGATCGCGCGCGGCCTATTGCCCGTTTGTTAGGTTACTGCTGCTGCATTTGCCTGGTATTAATCGGAGAAACCTCGGACAGCTACTGTCGACAGAATTCTCCTCTAGTCAGCGGTTAAATTCAACCTATCTATTTAGCAAGTGTCGAAAATCCACCACTGTCAGGGCTTGAACCCTTTGATCTTCCGATCAGAGCAAAAATCAGACTGTACTACGTCGTAAAACATCAATTTACTCGAACCTCACTCGCGTATTACAAAGCGACAATCTATATCCTACATATGTTTTCGAGTCAGAACGCAACGATTGAGAGTGAAATAAATGGTATGTCTGAGAATTGGGAGATACTCTGTAGCAGGAAGCAACACGTCACGCCAATTCCTTGCTGTAGCAACTTGTTGGCATTCAAGTTCCCAGGAATTCGAAGAACGTGTTCTACAATTACACGTTCCCAAGAAGGGCTTACCTTCACGTTCAGGAAGACAAATCGATGTAATTTGAGCAGGTACATTTGTAATATTGCTTACTATGGAATTTATTCCGTGGTGGTGGTCTTCGGAGACTACAGTCAGTAATATGAAAGTATTTTTGGTATGGTAAAAAATGAGGACTATACATAAACTGAAAAGAATAGTAAAAGAAAAATGCGCTAATATTTCCACGTACAACAGTATGTTCTGAAGATTTGAGTAGAGTTAAATAAAAAATATCTGTTTTCACAATACGTTACTATTACTGATACGTTGATCTGACTAATTCCATGAAAATGGTAGAGATACTCGTACTCACTTTAGTGAATAAATAAAGTACTACTGTAATACGATGCCGAAAATTACATTAATGTTGCATCCAGAGATATTGCCGGTAGGAATAACATTATGGGTTTAGTAAATTATAATATAAACATTGGAAAAGGAAAGTGCTTACGACTTAACGAGCTGAAACTCAATCCATATCTTTATTCATCATTTGAAATGGAGAATGTAAAACGCACCGAGCTCGGGACACAACTTCGTTCTATCTTCCAGTCTGTTGCGAGTTTACGTGTAAAACATCTGATTAAAACCTACATTTGGGCAGGAAAGGACAAGAATTTACGACTTCGCGTGGTAAAGGCATTTTGTGCGATAACCGCCACCCTACATTTCGCGGCACACGTTTGTCATTAACGGGCACGTTACTTCCGGGACTCATATGGCAAAGATACTGACTACTAAAGTAGGTTACAGAGGAACAGTCGCGTCGAATTCGTGCAAAAACTAGGTGTACTTACAACAGCTTCAGTTGAACACTTTGGGAGATCATTGCAAGGCCGGAACGTCCAGGTATCGGGCCCCGGTTGGGCCGGTTTGGCAGCGCGCGCCAGAGGACACGTAGAGGCCGGTTCTTGTGCACACCCACACCGAGACGGTGCTCCAGAGTGAAAGAGCTGGCAGGTTGCCAGAGGAGACTCACCTCATGCCTCCCGAAACAAGCAATGCTGCGAAAATAGAAATTCTAGTAGAAATAAAGAATCAGAATTAAGGCAGCTCATCTAACTTATATTGAAAATGCAGTTATTAAAATAAATCTCTGATAAAAGTACAATAGTCTCAAAAATTATTTTGAAAAGCATTTTTCATATCATCTTTATTTGTAAGTTTTCACTGTTATTGAACATTAGGCAATTTTGTACATAGAAAAGTATTATTATGGAGAGAAAAAACTATTGGTGCTACAGTAACACATACTTTCTCGTATTGTTCCAAACTTTTGCAATTTTCGACATACTCTTCAAATTTTCATTATTTTATTATATTAATTTATGTATTTTGAAACAAATTACTTATCATTCCCCGAGATATCAAAACTTCTTATTCCAATATAAGTTACATTTGTTCACATATTATACTTTTACTTTCTTGCTACCGCTTACACAGTAGAGAGAAATTTATGTAATGCTGCGCGAAAAAACGGGAATTTTAGAGCGAAAATACTCTTATGAAAGGTGCCTGATAACGCAAAAGGGGATTAATACAATTGTTAAATGTAGAAAAAAATCCTTCATCATGTGGTGTAGTAAGAAACCATGTTTTGCGGGTCATCGACACAGAAAAATCGAATGACGATAAAACTTCTGTCTGTATGTCCGTCCGTCTGTCTGTAAACAACGCTAGCAGCGGAAATGTTCGGCCAATTTTCTCCAAAATTGACATTCCACAATCCTTCTAGCCGATGTCGCTTACCCTTGAATTTCAAACCGGGATCTTAATTTTTGGGGGGTACTTTACATAAAGCCCCTGAGACATTTTCCAAATTTCAAAATATTTGCTCCTACGTTTTTGATTTAATTTTGATGTTGGATAGTATGAAGAACGTTTAATTAAAATTAATTAAAATTTGGCGCCGTACTTTGAAATCTATCATTTATAACAATTCCTCGACGCTAATTATCAGCAAAGAGCATGCATTTTAAACGTCCCGCGTCGGACTTACAATATTTTTTCTCCAAAAACGGCGCGTTTTCTTCCAGAGAGAAAGACGAATGAAACTGTTTGGAAGGACAAACAGTCGAAGAATTGCAATGCTTTCATAGACGCTCGCGAGATAGTGCAAGATACTGGAGACGCTGTGGAGTGTCAACATTCCGAGAATTAAACGTCTTTCCAAATGAAGGCGCGATTGAATAGCATTATTTGAAAAGAGGGTGGCCGAAGACAGTTTTGCGCCGACTCGTCTCACTCGAGTAAAACACCTTTAAAGATGCACGTATATATGCTACCGACTATCAATTTAATCATGTAGGGTTGGTATTGCGACCGCAGCTGAGAGATGGTGCGCCAACTCGCTCCCATTGTTGAGATTTCGAAGAAATATGACGACTAATATATTCATATGACGACAGGAGAGGCAATTGTTGGAGAATTTTTTAGCCTTGTGTTCACACAATAGATCGCCACGTCAGTAAAAAGTCGTAGTAATATACTTCTTGGCGATATTGAAGAAATTAGATTTTTGACTGGTGGGCGCAGCGTGTGGTTTGGGCGCATAAGAGCTGGTAGTGAGCTGAAATTGTATGTCGCACGAATTATAACAGAAAACAATCTTCTGTTCGTCTAAGGAAACATTGACAAGATAACATTGACGTTTTCCATTATCAACAATTTTCACGCTAAGATAAATTAATAGTTCTCAAATAATTGCCTTTCAGAACTTTCCCTTGTGGCAAGCTAGGAAGTGGTGGTCACGCTTTGTGGGTAACCCAATCCAGCATTCTGTGGCTCTCCCAAACAATTTACTGACGATATTTTGCAGTTTCAACACCCTGATTTTTTGAAAAGAATCGTTCAGGCAAAAGTTCAAAATTCTTTCGGCGTCTTCTTGCATTAAAAATACAAGATTTAATGTCTTCCTACATTAAAAATACAGATTTTCCCCTAATGAAATCTGTTGTAAAAATTTACGATGACAAAATTTCGCAAAAAATACTCAAATTTTCGAATTTTTCGACCTCAAATAGTGTAAAGGACGCTTGAGAGAACGGTGCAGATATCATGTTCGTTGAAATCCCTGATTTTTCGAAAATTGAAGAAAAAATATTTTTTTCGGCGTCTTCCTACAACTACAATTGTGAAGACAATTTTTTCCTAATGAAATGTGTTAATCAAAAACAGATATTCAAATAAAGTCATTTCAACTTTTTCGAAAATATGAGTATTTTTTTTATATTTTTGTGAAACAAAAATAATTAACATTCCAAAAATACGATATTGATGATAGAGATATTTTTGTTACATGAAATCTGTTATAAAGAATCAGTTTTTTTAGAACATTACCTGTTCAGATTTTGAAACGATGAATCGTTTCAAAATATTATATTTTTGAAATGAATATATATCAATAAATATTCATTTTATATTTTTGAAATTGCATTTTTGAATTTCCCGCACTTCGTTTGGATAGCCGTCAGCGTGAAATACTTTAAAATTCTTCTCTTTGTTGGACGCACATGGAACCATTAGCAACAAGAGTGGTAACTGCTGCTGCCGCTGCCGCCGCCACCTCCGCTGCTGGTGGATTGTATTATTTATTAACTTTTAATTATTTTACTTTTCGCTGCTTACGCAGAATATTGTAAGGCTAAAAGACTCATCGGTTATGTTTGTCAATATACGGAATATCTTAACCGTAATTTGAATTCAATGCTAGACATATATATTTATTTAAAATTTATTGTCAAACTTCGTTTATTTACGAACAAAGTTATATTTGAAGTGTAAGAAAGGCAGAAACTGACATAATATTACATAACAACAACATAATATTGCGGGAAGGTACGTGGATTTGTAGCATCTCTAGTTTATACAGTTGTAGAAAACATGTTCATATTTCGTGAGCGAAGCAGGCGCTTTTTCATGGTCGAGATAGAATTTTCTTTTCGAGATCGTAGATCGAATGAAAATAACTATTTCTCTAATAAATAAAACCAAACCATTTTTCTTGATAACACATTCACTAAGAGTACTTGGTTAAAATTTTCAAGTATAAAGTGTAATAACAAGCATCAAAAGATATATCGTATTAATTTAAAAAATACAAGTTCACGTACTTGCAGAGCTGTAGATTAAACACATTTACATTTTTATCAACATTATTATTTTATGTAGATTTGTCTTCCTAATCTATATCTATTTATAAATAAAAGAGAATGTGCGTATGACTGTCGCTCACAGACGAAAAAACATGTCAACCGATTTCACTGAAATTTCCACACTTTTTTTCTCATTACTATAGGAAGTGTTTAAAGAGTACTTTGAATTAAATCAGACATGTTGGGGGGATGTTGATGATTTTTGCGTTTATGATGACTCAAGCGCCACTGAACGGCAGCTCTACACAACTCGCCGCATCGTCAAGCATTAAGTGCGTCTATTACTGAATATTCTGGCTTTGCATTTGTGAAATATCGGCCGGAATTATCATTCGAACGTAATCTCACACAAGTAAATCAACTTTCTCCAAGACAGTCTAATAGCGAACGCATTCCCAAACTTGAGGGAGAACGTTTTAACAATAGGATACTTGACAACCACGTCCAAACCAGGGCACAGACCAAACCCATACTCGCGCGAAAGTCTATTAGAATTTGTACAGAGCGTTGCGTCAAATGTGATTAACATTCACGTGGCCAGCAGCATATGAAGTGTAATATACCTGCAATAGCGAATTATTTCCGGGTCCACTAATATGTATATAAATTCACTGGCTAGTGTAGTGGTGGCTTGTGCCAGTGTGCCATGGCACCATCAACAAAAACGAAAGGGAAAAATTCACAAGAAATACGTGTATAAAATACCGTTTCGTCAAAATATTTTTCTTTATAGTAATTCATGTGAACGGACGTTTTGTCCTTCGATGATCTATCAATTCTCTCTTCAAACGCCCAGGGCGCAGTGCTATCTGCTGGTCACTTTCCCAATCGCTGAGCCACCTACGGATTGGCACCGTCTCTGCCCATTTAACGCAATGTAAAGAACGCTGTGTTGGTTTCTAGGCGTTTCTTATGGAAGAGACTGTGCCAAAATTGAACTGGCACAGCAGTTCACGTTGTTTTATAGAGTGTAGTTCTGTTCCAGTAGATATCTCTCGCTCAGGATGACCGCGAAGCCCTGGTATTTCGTATTTCTTTCCTTGTTTCCCACATGGAAAAGTGCGTACGCGGTGGACGTAAGGCTTCCCCTCTTCTTCCGGTACCCTTCTTCAGTAAATTCAGGAAGGTGTGACCTCTTGAGATTGCTGTGGGCGCTCAGGCTTTCAGGCTGAGTATTTTTTTGTAATTATTTTTAGTTTGTTTTCAGTTTAATCCTCATTATAAAGTAATTAACGCTATCACTGTAAAATTAAATTTTGTTGCCACCAAATTTTATTTTCGAGATTAGTAAATCAAACATCGCATGGATGTTTAAAAACACAGATGGGTATTGATCGATATTTTAATTTTGAACATCAACAATTGGTAATATCAATGTCGCATCACTAACTGGCACCACCAATAGAATCCTGTACCGACCGCTACTGGGCACATCCTCACCTATGCCCACGAGAGCATAGTTGCACGTGCAACGTAGTACCCAGCTCTTCGCCTCGCATCTCGAGGAGGGAGCCCGGAGGCGGCGCAAGCAGACAGGCACGCCTTGCGTTTGATCCCTCGGGTGGCAATTTGTATTCCGGGCGCGGGACAGCGTGCGCCAAGTCGCCTGCCCCGCCGCGCAGGGCGAGACGAAGCGCGCAAATTAAAATTTGCATTTCGGCCGTCAGACGCGACTCTCTCGGAGAAACGATACGCCTCATGGACAGAGTTGGCCGCGAGGGTCATGGCGAGTTTTGAAGCCAAGGGAGTTTCCGAACTTCACGGCTTCTTTTACAGACAAGGAGGAAAAATAAATGCAATGCAATTACGTACGTATCCAGTAATTGAAATAATTTGTTGTTGACGTCATTACTGTTTTTATTTTTGTTTTTATAGTTCTCCAGTCTGGCTTGCTTCTAATCTTATGCATATTTCCTGATTTCTCATTTGAAACCAGTGACACGTTAGTCGTCGTTGCGAAAACTCATGGGACTGTTCAAAGTCGGGATCTTTGGGAACCTTTTCTTGTTCGGTATTACTTTTGATGCCAAATAAATGTATCATATTCTCATAATAATATTGAATTACATATTTAGTTAAGTTCTACTGAATTTGAATATTATAATTTCTAAAGTGAATTGTGTGCACATTTTCAAAATTCTGTGATCCCTACACTAAGTCATATACTACTTAAATTTTGAATTTTGAAAGGGAGAAAAAAAACTCCCATGTAATAAATCTATTTTCAAGGATAAACAAGCAATAAATTTTGAATTTTGAAAGGGAGAAAAAAAAACAAAAAAACTCCCATGTAATAAAATCTATTTTCAAGGATAAATAGGCAATAAATTTTGAATTTTGAAAGGGAGAAAAAAACAACAACAAAAAAACTCCCATGTAATAAAATCTATTTTCAAGGATAAATAAGCAATAAATTTTGGCTCTTATTACTTCCTGCCGCGACAACATGGAAACGATAATTTGAATAATTGTATTTCCCACTGAATTCTAGAAGACGTGCACAGAAAATGAAGTTACATTTATGTCCAGAAGCAAAACAAGGGCCATCTCAGCATTTGCTCAATGGATCAGGGAAACTGGACGAAAAACCTGATCGAGATGGGGGTCATTGACCCGGAAGCTGTAGTACAATAGTTGTTACAGGTTGTTTATACTCATTTATACAGTCCAAATGGTAATTAATGCATTATGTATCATTGTTAAAATTAATGTTACTTTTCTTGTGATGCTCAGTATAGTCTCTAATTGTATAGAAACAGTTATGCAGCAGAAACGATTTCACTTGTGATTTAAACTTTTCTATTGAATTTAATCGTTTAATGTCATCTGGCAAAGTGTTGTAAAATAATGTACATGTATTGTATGTGAATTTTTTGTAATGAGCTGTTGATACTGTCACCTGATGAATATGATTTCTACGTCGAGTGTTATAGTAATAGACTTCGGCATTTTCTGAAAATATACTCCCGCCCTTAAGCAAGTCATTTTTTACAAAAACCACTGATTCGTAAATAAAAGACACGGTAATGGTAGAATTCCTAGATTAATGAAGAGAGGCTTACATGAATCACGTGGGTGGGATTTGGTTATTATTCGTACAATTCGTTTTTGTAATCTAAAAGTCTGGGAGCTATAAGATGTATTTCCCCAGAATATTATGCCATATCTCAGGCGGGAATGAACATTCGCGAAGTATACACAACGAGCAGTATGAAGGCTGACTGAATTTGCAAGAATTCTGAACGCGTAGCATAATGAACTTAATTTTGTGTTCAATTCATTTAAATGGACGTTCCATTTAAGGTTTGACTGAATTGAGAGACCTAAAAATTTTGTTGCATTAACATGAGTCAATGGTACACTGTTCATTTTCAATGGAGCACAGAATTGTTTATTTGAAATGGAAAACTGCATTAAAACCGTTTTCTTTTCGTTTACTATTAATTTGTTATTTCGGAACCAATTTGAAACATCTGATATTGTACTATTTACGGTTTCTTTATTGCAAAGGATGTTCGTATCATCCGCAAAGAGAACCGTTCTTCCGTTTCGAATCGTCGAGGGCATATCGTTTACGTAAAGTAGGAACAGAATAGGGCCTAAAATCGATCCTTGAGGAACTCCACATGCAACGGGCAAAGAGTCGGAAAGGTGCGTACGTAATGTTCCATCATTCCAGTAAGGTATTTCAACTTTCTGAGATCGTTGTTTAAGGTACGAACATAACCAATCTAGAGCAATACCACGGATTCCATATGAAGGTAATTTTGAAAGTAAAATGTCATGATCAATGATGTCAAAAGCTTTTGAGAGATCTAAAAATAATCCAATAGGTGCCTCGTTTTGATCTAATGATGAGGCGACATCTTTAAGAAAAGAAAATATAGCTGTTTCCGTTGATTTTGATTTTCTAAATCCATGTTGGCAATCTGAAAGCGCGTCGTGTTTAGTGAGAAAGGTTTCCATTCGTACGTAAAAAAGTCTCTCTAATATTTTTGAAAAAACTGATAGAAGAGAAATGGGCCGATAATTTTGAATTTCATTTTTGTTGCCTTTTTTGAAGAGCGGCTTAATTTTAGCTGTTTTGAAAATATCTGGAAACGTTCCAGTGCATAAAGATGCATTAAATATGTGAGTTAACGGGTGTATAATGGCACAAGTCTTTAATAAAGAATCTGGGAATTCATCTAAACCGGACGAATATTTATTTTTTAGTTTACCGATTATTTTGAGAACTTCATAGGAAGAAGTTTCGGAAACGAACATTGTGTCTAAAATTTTGGGTGAACTATCTGTTTTTGAATTTTGTGCCTGAAGACCCTTAGTGAGATCGGCAGCAATTCTCGAAAAGTATTGGTTAAAGAGACTAGCCACTGTTGCCGGATCGTTCACATTTATATCGTTATATTTTAAAACAACATTCTCTACGGAGTTTCTAGTTGATTTGGTAGTATTTTTTATTATATTCCACATTGCTTTTGTTTTATTATTTGAGTTCAAAATATCCTGATCGTTTTTCATGATTTTAGCATGCCTTATGACTTTTCGTAACAATGTTTTGTATTTTTTAAAGTAGATAAGGAAATCTTGAGATACGTCATGACGTTTAGAAATGAAAGAAAGAATTCGCTTGTTTTTACAAGATGTCCTAATTCCTTGTGTTATCCAAGAATTGCTTTTCCGTGAAATATTTAATTTTCGTTTTTGAAGAGGAAAGCAAGTGTTAAAATGAATTGAAAGAGTTGAAAAAAAGAATTATATTTGTCGTTTGTATCAACAGTATTATAAACCGCTTCCCATGACTCCTGCATCAAGTAATCAATGAATAATTTAATTTTACTTTTAGTAAACAATCTAGTCATACGTGTATTATTTATTGTGTCAGTGATCGCATTTCTTATAATGGTAAGAATTTGTGCATCGTGGTCACTGTATCCTAAATCTTTGGTTTCAACTTCATATCGAGTAGTAGTTTTGTTAATTATAATTTGATCAATTGCCTTCATCGAATGTTGGGTGATCCGTGTAGGTATATTAATTGTAATGTCTAAATTGAAGGAATTAATTAAATTGAGAAACTTTTCTTTCTCGCAAGATTCGACCAGAAAATCAATGTTAAAATCTCCGCATACAACAATGGATTCAAAAGAGCGATTGCTGACTTTGTTAAGTGTTATCTCCAGGTTTTCTAAGAACAAAATATAATCTGCAGTTCTCTTTGTTGGAGGTCTGTAAATGCAAAGTATTATCACTTTTAGTGAAGTAAGATGTACAACAGAAATTTCGAAAATATTTTCAATGGAATACACATTTAATTCCGCCAAGGAGATAGAATCAATATTACTTCTAACGTAAATACATGAACCCCCATACGTAGGACCTTTATGCGATTCTCTCTCTCTGCAATAAAAGCCTGCGAGGTAAAAGTTTGGAATTTGGAAAATGCTTAGTTCATTAGGAGATAACCAATGTTCTGTAAAGCAAAGAACATCCATTTGATTTAGATCGCTCTGTAGAGCTGCCTCGATAAACTCAGTTTTATTTGAAAGGGATTGAACATTATGGTGAAGAATGTTTATTTTTTGCAAGTACCTACACGAATGTTTTTTTGCTGCATCTGACTGTAGTTGCTATATATTTACTCCATTTTTACCTCGAGTGCGTGGTCGAAGGTTGTAGTGTGTCCCAGCAGTGACAGGTTGTGAGGAAGATGGGGCATCAGGTGTAGATGAATTGGTAGTGGGAATGGGAGAAACGGGAGTAGGTTCAGAGGAAGAGGCAACAGGGCTCGAAACAAGGGTGGGAGGTGGAGAACGTAAGGAAGGTGGAAGGGATGGTTTTTTGGCAGGAGACTGCGTAGGACTGGAGTTGATGATGTATTGAGCAAGCTTATTACCGACTGCATGTTTTCCAGCAAGGTTCATATGAAGACCATGCCGGGTGAAGTGTTTTGCTGAGAGGAAATTCATTTCAAAAAGTGTGACATTTGTTTCTCTCAGCTGCAGTTTTAATTGTTGGTTTGCGTGCTTAATCTCTTTGCATAGTGTTGGTCTGTTGTACCAGAAGGGCAGAGTCGAGACTATAATGTTAGTATTTTGGGCGGCACATTGTAATTTGTTTACATGTTGCTCAGGTGTAAAGTTACCGCCCAAGTTAATGTCATTCTGCCCTCCTATGATAATGACTGTGTCCTGATTGGTCAGTGTCTTTGTGTGGGTGTCCAACTCTGCAGTCACATCTGCAAACCTCCCGTTAGGTTTAAAAATAGATGAGACTGAGAAATTGGAGGGTAACTTCCTACTGAGAATGGAGGAGAGATGGCGGCCATGACTGTCAGCTAAAATAAGTACCTGTTTTTTAGGCTCAGTAGGAATGTCTTTGTTTTCAAGTGAGCTAGGATGCGCAGCTTTACGTGTTTTGGTTTTGACGCGCTTCCTAGCCTGTTTGCGTTGGTTTGTGCATGAATTTGTCGATGGTAGAGAAGGGTGGTGAGGATCAGGAAGGCGAGGAAAATCTGTTTCATAATCTAAAACACTAAATTTGTTTTGAGTTGTGACTGGATGCGGTGCCTGTGTCTTTTGTACAGTCACGGGTGTACGGTTGGTATTATTCGCTGTGTTGCCGACTTGTACCCAACCGTCTGTGTAGAGAACGACCTCTTCCAACCTTCGGATATGTTGATCTAAATTATTGTTTACGTGTGTGAAGGCTTTCAGAAGGTCGGCTTTGAGAGTGTAGAGAGTAAAAAGAGTAGATCGAGCAGTAGCCATGTCGCGAATGCGTTTTAATGTACGTGATAAAAATTTGGAATAAATACAGGAAAACCCAGATAAGAACAACAAAAACCTAGCTTTATATGTTAAAAGTGTAAAATTGATGTGTATTCAATAAATTAAAAAGTAAGTTTCAATATAAAAACGAGAAGGTATGCTACTCACAAAATCTACTGAAGCTAGTACTTACGAAATTTGGCAATGTGGTTACGTAGAATTTCGTTCACTTAAGCTGCAACTGTTTAATACAATCAGTAGAGTATACTTTACCGTAATTAGATAAAAGATATTATCTGAAAGTTTGTCTTCGTTGTATAGAATAAGATTAGAAACACAAATTCAAACTATTTGATATAGTGTCCTCGTAACGTTCAAAACAATGGAATTGTCACTTGTCACAGAAAATACAATAAAGCTTTCAGAAAATTAATTCGCACAGTGATTTAATATTGGAAAATAAACTGAGCTGTGAATATGTTTTGACACTTATCAGCACCTCGTAAATCTGAAAGTTCGTTGAGGTTTGAATGTCCGTTTAAAATTCGTAATTTTTTTTGTCTTGGTTATAGCAAAAAATCGGTTGGAATTATATTTTCAGCTAACCTGCAACAAGTAATGAACACACTTAAAACACACTAGGCACAGACAAATCACTAAAAACGATATATGGTGATGTCACAACGGACGACAGATCAAATAATGCTGAATTAGGATGGGGTTATAACAGATAGAAAAAACAACACATGTATCTGTGAAAATCTGTATGATTTAGTAGCCACAGATTTCCCATGGGTAATTCAGCCCTGAATTTCAGTGATAGAGTAAGTCGAGTACTGAATGTGGGCACGGTTAAGCTACACTTTGGGGCCGGATGAGGCTGAAAATAAATATTGGAGTAGTACCTTTCTTTACTGTTAATATCAAAGAAAAGAATTTCGTGAGAAGTTTCTTGCCTCTTTTAATTCATGTTCACAACTGTATAAAAATATTGTCTCTAAAATGTTTGTATCTTATTCTAATGGGGAAATTTGTCTCTATTTTAGCATACAAGAAAAAACAAACGCTTTTTTTACGTTAGTTGAATACTCATGCATTAGTTTACACAATTAACCAAGTTAACCTGGCTCCCCGGCGGCGGATACTGTCATGTTCACAATTTTATTTTTGATATGTAAGTTCACAATAAAAAGAAATTAAAAAAACAATAACCTGGTCTGCTGGGTTTATCTTCAGAAATAGTGAATTACGTGACAAAGAATTGATAGAATAACTTCGTATTTATTTACATTAGTAGATTAACTATCGTCAACATATTCAATACAATGAATCATGTTCTAAGGATTAACAGAATGTTCTAGAAAGATCTGGCTAAAAATACGAGCTTCTTGATTCATGCTCTCGAGAGCAATAGAATGTAATTATATCCGTAGGTGGTTTTAAAACTCTCCCAAAAAGCGTTTTAGATTTTTCCTTCCCCTCCCAACACGATTTTTTGATAATTCGTTACAAAGTTTGCTTTAATCATTGTCAGTCTGATGAATCAAGTCATTAAAATTCACGTAAATGTTGGAAAGAGTATAGTAATTCACAGAGTTTCACCAATGATCTTGTAAGTGCATTGAAACACACCCCAAAAATCTAGAATTCATCCAGAGTATCCTGGAGAGAACCGGCTAAGAATGGTTTCAATTGATTTGTATTGTCGAG